>APFE030202720.1:6880-62782 GCA_000404065.3 Pinus taeda
AATCTGATAGAAGTGAGGGGCAAACTGTGAATCCCATAATACTTTGTGGTAAACATGAATAGGTGACGGGTCCTGGGTAGTCCATTTCCAACCCATATTTGGAAATTTAGATACATAGAAAATAACATCCATAATGTAAGTAGACAGATAAAACGGAGGATAGACCCTTTGTGACAAGGATCTCTTAGAACGGTAATTCATGACAGCAGTGAATAAATTATCAGAAAATATTTTGGCCCAATCCACGAGATCGGCGTTTGTGGTAGCGTCTATGAGTGGTAGCCATTCAGATGAAAATTTATTTATGTCTGGCATCCCAAACAACCTGCACAACATGGCCGCAGCAAAACAATATGGAGAGGTGAGAGAACCAATGCTATACATACCATTTTTGTCCTTTTTTAGCGGCTCCTCTCTTCTGGTCCATTCTTTAGTGGTTTCTGCCAGGTTTGGGTTCTCTGCTGCAAATTTCTTGACAAATTGCGTGTTTTAGGTCGTCTCAGGCTCCGGAAGATGATACATAAGCTTTAAGTCTTGTGCGGCGAATGATCCTATGAGCCCATGCCTGGAGACTTGAATTGTCTGCCTTGTAACTCTGCATTGTCAAGTATCCATTTGATCATATCTGTATATGGCAATATCTTGGGTCTAGCTGCTATTCGATGAAGAAATGAACAAGCCAACTCTTCTAAGGATGCCTCGGAAGAGTTTGGTGATCCCGCGGCGCTATCAACCTTCATTACTCTGGGATTTTCCTGCTCCAATAGCCTATACATGCCTTCCTAGTTTGAAATTCCTGCGTCCCTGTTGCATGCAGTGTCTGTGTACAAGGGCGCCATCTCCTTTGCCTTTTCCTTCACCTCGGAGCCTTGGGCATTATTCTTCTTTCCCATTTGCTTCTACGTTTGGCTTTTTGAATCTTCTTATCTCCTAGTTCCTGCAGGTTACAAGCGACGTGGAAATGACTGATTGAGAAAGGTGATGGGAGACTTTTAAATGCAACCGATATACTAAATATGCCACCTTACGTGAAACAATTCTTCAGCAAAGCACGCGTCTTTATTTCATTAAATAACTGACAACTAACCCACTTACTATCATTAAAAGCACATGATTTGAAGTTAGATTATGGTAAGTGGTCTATCTTTGAACGGCGTGCCTGAAAGATTTGCGGTTAAATGATTCATGATTCGCTTTATGCTCTATCGAAGATCGTGCCATCGCAAGGCGCGCTTATCGCAAATCGCCAGATCGCAGAATGTGTCATCGCGGCGATCGCAATATCGTAGGTCGCAACGTCGCGGGTCGCAGGAGTTTGATGTTTGTTAAGTATTGCCATTTCATTTCTGCGATGTGCGGTCATTGCGATCGACGTTATCGCAGATCAGGAGATTTTGAGGTTTTTCCATATGGACACTACTTATTGCGACGCGACGTTAGGCTTAACGTTGGGGGGCCTTACGCATTAATGCAATTTCTTAAAGACCTTTTCCCCATCGTAGACTTAGGTGAAAATATTTGAAAGACTGCTTTTAAGCCTGCGATGGTATCTTTATTTTGAAGAAGGAAATTTTGATTTTTTTCTCAAAATTATACTAGGGGTCCCCTATTCATTTAGTATTTTGGGTAAATACTAAATGAAAAAGGGGGGGTTGTTGCTGGCCACAACAGGTTCGCATCTGCTTCACTCTTGGTGAAGCCCAACCCTATAAAATAGCTGTCGATCCTAGTGTACCAAGCACGGGGTGCTTGCTTCAACCCATACAAAGCCCTCTTGAGTCGGCACACATGTGACTCACGATCGAAGGTCTCAAAACCTTCTGGCTGCTCGATGTACACCTCCTCCTCAATCTTCCCATTGAGGAATGATGTTTTCACGTCCATCTGATGGATCTTCCAACCCATCTGAGTTGATAATGCCAACATCGATCTGATAGATGAGTACCTTGCTACAGGAGCAAAGGTCTCATCGTAATTGATCCCCTCAACCTGTGAGAAACCACGGGCAGAAAACCTTGCCTTATGTTTCTCAACACTGCCATCAGCTGCCTGCTTTACCTTGTAAAGCCATCTGGAACTCACCACTGACTTGTCCTGAGGTCTTGGGATAGCATCCCAAACATAGTTCCAAACGATGGAGTCGTACTCCTCCACCATTGCATCAACCCAGATTGGTTGCTGCACTGCCTCCTCGAATGAAGAAGGCTCAGACTCTACACACTCCCCAACCAAGGCCATGTAACCAATGTACCGCTCGGGCGACCTCCTCTGTCTGCGCTGAGAAGATGGTTGTCCCACATTCTCCCACACATCCAGCATCAACCTGTCAGCTTCCCTTGAGCGTTTCTGCCCATCTCTGGAAGACTCAGCATGAGTGGATGTCTCCACTCCCGGATCCTCTGCATGCAGCTGCTCCGCATCAATCTGAGGCTCCTCCTCCTTAGGAACTGAAAGTTCCTCCTCTGCATGCAACTTGAGCTCCCTCTCAAGTGATACTCGCATGGCTTTCTACTCATCGAACTTCAGATCCCTGCGTACCATTGTGCTCTGACTAGTAGGCAAGAACACTCGATAGTTGTGGGGTGTATCCGTGTACCCCACAAGTATTCCTAACTCAGTTGTTGGATCTAGCTTCTTCCGGGCATCTTTGGTCACATGGAAATAAACTGATGATCTAAAGATTTTGAAGTGACTCACATCTGGTCTCTTCCTGGAAAAGGCCTCCATAGGTGTCTTCATTCCCAATATACGGTGCGGGCTTCTGTTATGCAAGTATACTGTTTTATTGCATGCCTCAGCCCACAAACGCAGTGGTAGGATTTAGTCATGCAACATCGCTCAAGCTACTCCCACAATCAATCTGTTCTTCCTTTCAGTTATCCCATTTTGTTGTGGGTTATGGGATGCCGTCAACTCTCGTTTAATTCCTTCTGCAGCGTAGAAGTCCTTAAACTATTGGGAGACATACTCTCCACCATTGTCGCTACGCAAGGCTTTTATTTTCTTTCCAGATTCTTTCTCTGCCAAGGCTTTAAACTCACAAAACCTCAAGAAGGTCTGATCCTTATTTTGCATAAAGTAGATCCAACATCTACGAGAAAAATCATCAATAAAAATAACATAGTACCTTTGTTTAGCGGTGGACGCTGTAGAGAATGGTCGACAAACATCTGAGTGAACTCACTCCAGGATTGCTCTAGCTCTACTGTCTCGATCCTAAAAGGAAGATTTCACATACTTACCTAAGGTACAACCTTTGCATGTATCCATCTGCTCCAATTTTCCCTTGGGAAGTCTCATAGAAATTTGTTGCATGATCTTCAGGGCTCCACGGTGCAAGTGGCCCAATCTTCTATGCCATAGCTTGCCAACATCTTGGCTTTGCACCATCTAAGCTTTGGAACTCAATGCAGCACAGTTGTCTACCTCCAACTTGTAGAGATTCTTTACTCGAATCCCAATCCTCTTGGTCTGTCCAGTGTTGATATGCCTTAGGAATACCTTTCCTTTACTAAAGACTACATCATAGCCTTTATCTTCTATCATAGCAACGGACACAAGATTCTTCTTTAGACCTGGTACATACTTTACATCAGCCAGGGTGAGAGGAGCTCCATGCTCCCTCTAAAACACAACCGTACCTTCACCTAAAACATGGTACTTTCCATCATCGCCCATCTCGATCCGCATCTAGAGATCCTTCTCCTCCAAGGTACTGAAAAAATTCTTGTCACCGGACATGTGGAATGAAGCTCCATGATGAGCGCCAGAAATGGGTAATTATATGGGCTCATTTGGCCTCCTAAATCAGCTTAATCCACCATTCTCATTAGTTTATTACATTTTTTTTATTATATTTATGCTAATAGAGTGAATTGGGTTAGTCATTATGCCATGAAGTCTAATGTGTGCTTTATGTAGATTTTTGGTCAATTTTTGGACAAATTCAAAGGATTAATGAGCATTTGGCAGCCAATATTCAAGGGAAACAAGGGAGAGTATTTGTAGGAGGGTGTCCCCTTCATTTATGAATCCCTACCTCGAATCCTCCATCAGAAACTCGGAGCACAAACAGCCACATTGATGCATCCAAGGGGGCAGCCGAGCAAGTCAAGAAGAATTGTTGTCTATCTCTAGTTCCACAAGCCGAGCCCCTTGATTTTAGGAGGACTGTTGGACGACTCCATTTGTATAAATAGGGGGGCTTAGAGCCTCAATAGGTTAGCCAGTTATTAGTAGAATTTTCGTACTTTTGTGCAGCACTTGTTCAACTCATTTTCGAGCTTATCTTTGAGAACAGTTTATGTAATGTGACTTTTATTTTGATAATGGAGATGACATATTTTTTGAGCCAGCACTGATTTCTTCTAGAGGGCTGAAGCTCTTGGGTTAGGGCCCAACGCAAGCTTCCCAACACCTCTTTCTTTGTACTTATATGTTATTGCTCCAATTCATGAGTTAATTTCTGTTACATAGATTCATCTTACCTTGTTTAGAATAGGTTGTTTTTGTTGGTTTGCATAGCTGCTTTTGTTTCAGTTGCTCAAGTAGGTTAATACAGTGATAGGCTAAGATTCAAAAAGGCCAACAACAGACCCTGACCTCCTTTCTCCCTTCCTGGGACCATGATTTGAGGTCAAGGCACTACCGTTGCCACCAAAAACACAGTTTTGCTTCTTCCATGCAATCTCTAGTGTGATGATTTGATTTGAAAAGTTAAAGTGTTACTTCAAATTCATTTTGCCAAGATTATTTCCTGTTTCTATAATAAGTCTCATTGCAAGCTTTTCTATTCATAGGGTATTGTTCAGCACTTCATGTTTCTAGGTCAGAAATTAGGTTAATTAGGTTTAAATTAATATATATATATATATATATATATAATAATATATATATATATTATATATAATATATATATTATATATATTATAATTTAATAAACTAAACTAATATACTAATTTTTACCCTTAATAAACTATTAATTAATATTGTAATTCTCTAATATTTTTATATTGGGATGCTCTTCAACTATGAATATGAAACTAATCTATTTATTTTAATATATATTTATAAATATATGTCCTTTTAGCTTATATTTTAAAATAGAATTAACTGATTTATAGATTATTCTATTTTTAACTTATACAACTAACTAATATTTATATAACATCTTTGATAACTAAGTAATTAATTAATTAATTTACTTAATTTAAATTAAGATTTAAATGTCCCTTTAACTTATACTTTATTTAAAATATAATTAACTTATATTTAATTAAAATATAATTAACTATTCTCTATTACTTGAATTATTTTATGTATAGTATATTAACTCGCTATGATTATAATATATATTTATAATTATAAAATTGTCCATTTATGTTTATTTTAATAAGAAAATTAACAACCGAATTAACTTATTTGAATAAATTATGTTTATACCCTTCATAGTCAAACTAGTCGTTCCCTGGTCAAATCTAGATGTTATCTTTTTAGCTGTTACCTGATCAAGAAATTTGGTCATTGGATATTTTGCTCGATCTATTTATAATGCATAACAAGATTTGCTCATTCAACTTGTCTTGACGATGAACCACACTGGTTGGTTTGAAACGCATCGACAAAAATATCTCTATGTGATTTTCGCCGAAGATTCTTCTCAAAAAAGAGATATGGTTATGTTTCTTAATGCAGCTAGTCCTTTTCTTGCTCAGTTCGGTAGTTAGATGTGCAGATCTCTTACAACACACCTCAGCTCACAATACATCAATAAAGCAGCCAACATCATCTCATTCCCCACAGGTTTCATAAGTCATTCACAGTCCTTCACGAATCTGCCCTAATTTCTACACTTTTTCCATAAGCTTTCCTCTCGTCATTTGAACAAATCCAACCATCATTTTCTTTCATGTTCCTCCTTGTTAAGCCTCAGACACCTCAACACACCCCTCTAGCCTTCAGATACCCTTTTCTACCATTTTTCCACTCTTAAAACCTCTAAAAATAGCTCTCGACATCCTCCTGTACATCCCCTGCAGCCTCCTGTAGAATTTCCTGTGAGTGATTCTTCGAAGTCTGATTGCAAGGGAAGTCTTTAGAAAGTTACCAGAGGCTTCTTAAGACCCCTCCACACCTTATTACACCTCTGGAAGAACCAAATCCGCCTTCCTTCGCCACCAAACCCCTGCCACAATCACAAACAGACAAAATCTCATGCATAACAATTTCACATAAAACACATAAAAACACAAAAATATGTTATTTTCTCATTTTCTTCTGGGAATAGCCTAAATAGATGTGATTTACCTTTTTAGTAGTCAATGGCACTCATTTCATCAGTTTTCATCTCTTTTTCTACAAAAGTAGGGTTAGTTGGAAAAATTAGGGTTTGCTAGGGTTTGCGTTACATTCCATTCTTCTTTCTCTTTCTGCAAATATAATAGTCTTTTTAGAGTTAGCCTTCTTTCATCACAGTTAAAAGCTTTTTCTGGAAACTCATAGAAGTTGGCTTGAGCTCCTAGTGATCTTGCGCCAGCTGACCAAGGGACAGCCTGCAGTAAGAGCTAGTACTTGTGCATACAGCATCGTCGCTTCCAAGTTTGTTACGAACTACCAGGTTGATAAAAGTAAAGTAGGAAGCCCCAGGATTTGTAGCATTATTGCTGCAATACTGCTGCTCACCACTCCATTGTCCAAGTACCAAACACATCCCACCATGGATGAAACCATGCATGCGATGAGAGAGAAATCCAACTCAAACTGTGAGGCCAGTGCCTCACCATCAGATCCCTTCTTGGATTTCTTCTGCGAACAATTTGTAGCATAATCGCCCACCTCATGACAATGAAAGCATCACACTTTCGATTTGTCAAACTTCTTCCCACCATGGGAAGAACTGGATTTGGAATGGGACGCCTTCCCTTTCCCCTTCCTTGCCTTACTCGCTAAGGCTAGATTTTCCTCATCATCTTGCTTTGATGAGGATCCATCTCTGGTGTTTCTTCTTATCTCCTCCCGCATCAGATCCGACCAAAGTCGTTCCCAATTTGGCAGTTTTTCTCTTCCATTTACCGAGTCTTGGTAGCTATGCCAGCTCTTAGGAAGACCGAGGAGCGCAAGACTCACCATGTCATCATCAGCTGTCGTAATCCCTACACTTCCAAGCTCATCCCTGCATGTGGTGAGCTTGTTAAGATATGTAGAGATCGTGTCACCGTTTTCACACTCGATTTTCTGAAGCTTGTCTTTCAACGCCAGCTTCCTCTGATCGTTGTTGTTATGATATAGATCTTCCAATGTTTTCCACATCGAAAACGGTGTGTCCTTCCTATGGAGACTCGAGACTATGTGGTCTCGAACTCCCTCTAGAAGGATTCTCCTTGCTCTAGCCACACATTTCTTCCATTCCGCCAATTCTGTAGCATTAGCTACAACAGGCTTGGGGATTTCTTGATCAATGAAGCCTTTTAGACCCTTATCCTCTAATATTGCTTCCATGTGATCCTTCCAGGCTATATAATTCGAGCTTCCATCAAGGGCATACTCGAGTCTTAAACCATTGAACGCCATTGGTGAAATTGAGATGTGATAAGAACTCGATTTCTATATTCAAGAACCTCAAACTTAGAACTTCTCCCTTCTTGTATAATGTTCTTCGCTTTGATCACCTTTTCTCTGATACCATGTAGAATTTCTCATTGTAGATCAACAGATTATGCAATATACTAAAGCAAAATACAAGATCTACTTCTACAACAAACTTGCGGAAGCTTAATTGAATATGTCCAAGTACCAAACACATCCCACCATGGATGAAACCATGCATGCGATGAGAGAGAAATCCAACTCAAACTGTGAGGCCAGTGCCTCACCATCAGATCCCTTCTTGGATTTCTTCTGCGAACAATTTGTAGCATAATCGCCCACCTCATGACAATGAAAGCATCACACTTTCGATTTGTCAAACTTCTTCCCACCATGGGAAGAACTGGATTTGGAATGGGACGCCTTCCCTTTCCCCTTCCTTGCCTTACTCGCTAAGGCTAGATTTTCCTCATCATCTTGCTTTGATGAGGATCCATCTCTGGTGTTTCTTCTTATCTCCTCCCGCATCAGATCCGACCAAAGTCGTTCCCAATTTGGCAGTTTTTCTCTTCCATTTACCGAGTCTTGGTAGCTATGCCAGCTCTTAGGAAGACCGAGGAGCGCAAGACTCACCATGTCATCATCAGCTGTCGTAATCCCTACACTTCCAAGCTCATCCCTGCATGTGGTGAGCTTGTTAAGATATGTAGAGATCGTGTCACCGTTTTCACACTCGATTTTCTGAAGCTTGTCTTTCAACGCCAGCTTCCTCTGATCGTTGTTGTTATGATATAGATCTTCCAATGTTTTCCACATCGAAAACGGTGTGTCCTTCCTATGGAGACTCGAGACTATGTGGTCTCGAACTCCCTCTAGAAGGATTCTCCTTGCTCTAGCCACACATTTCTTCCATTCCGCCAATTCTGTAGCATTAGCTACAACAGGCTTGGGGATTTCTTGATCAATGAAGCCTTTTAGACCCTTATCCTCTAATATTGCTTCCATGTGATCCTTCCAGGCTATATAATTCGAGCTTCCATCAAGGGCATACTCGAGTCTTAAACCATTGAACGCCATTGGTGAAATTGAGATGTGATAAGAACTCGATTTCTATATTCAAGAACCTCAAACTTAGAACTTCTCCCTTCTTGTATAATGTTCTTCGCTTTGATCACCTTTTCTCTGATACCATGTAGAATTTCTCATTGTAGATCAACAGATTATGCAATATACTAAAGCAAAATACAAGATCTACTTCTACAACAAACTTGCGGAAGCTTAATTGAATATGAGCAAGATCAAATAGAACACATATAACTGAGAATGAGAAAGCAATCACACATGAACACAGAAGAATACTCTAGGGAAAGCCTCAGCCTAAAACCCCGATCTCTGTAATATCATACAAGTGGAAATATGTTCAGATCACACAAAGTTTCAGCTCACAAGCCATCCAGCTCTTAGCACAATCGAACAATACGGCTCACAGACTGAATAGACACAACATATGCCTTCCTCCAACCCTCCAAGCTTCCTATTTCCTTGCGTAGTTTCTCATGGGGTCCAATGCTACCACCTGTGTGAATTGGCCTCATCACACAACCATCAAACTCAAAAGTAACTGCGCAATCTCCAAGGAATGAATTCCTTCTGCATGCAAGAGATATCCTCCATGGAATATTCTTGCAACTGATAGTACACTGTCCCATCACCCCGATCTCAACTAGGTCTCTGACATGCATGAGTTATTTATGAGAGAATATTCAGTTATCTGAAGAGAAGCAGTTACATGCATGCATGCATTAACTAACTGAACTCACAATCAGTTCCACAAACTGTTGGAACTAATCTAACTGGACTTAACTCAAATAACTGAGCTAACTAATTACAACTCATCCTGATCTCCTTTAATCAAGGGATAACTTCCTCAATCAATGGAGAAATTGTTGCATGTCTTCACATAGACTTCATGTTTGATTTCCTACAACTAATCAACTCAAGATGAATTAATTATTTATTTTACAAACAACTGCTAAGTTCAAATTCAAATTTTACTTCTCAATTTTAGTCCAAGGACTAAGTAAAATTGGAAGGTATCCTGAAATGCTATTTATAGTAGTGCTATTTTTAACACTTCTATTTTTAGCATTTCTTGTTGCTATTTTCAACAATTTCCTTGTAAACTTTAAATGTGCTATGTTATTTCTGAGTCTACTACAATTTTCCTATCTGAGATGATGATACCTATGGACTGGCTGAAGACATAGGAAACACTGTAGACATTCCTTCTATCCTAGGAGATGATGGCACAAATGGGCATGTCATGGCAATTGGGTGTTGCTGTGTAGTATCTTCTTATTGTGTTTCCCTTGTATCATTTGTCTTTTACCTCTTAGTGTATATTTTGAACTCTCTGGCTAAAATTTATGTCACCATAGGGGATGCACAGTCCCTTGGCCTTTTGTCTTGCTTTTCTCTTGATACAAGAGTCTGTGATGCTGTAGATGATATAACCTGCTCTTTTGCCTCCTAAAGCGTATTCTCCTGCCATTCATCCTGGTTCATGTACTATTCTTTCTCAGGCCTAGGAGTGTGAGCATATGGGATAGTTTTTTGCCCTGCCCTTAATTTTGAAATCACTCCTAGGGGATCATACAACCAGGTGAAACTAAGTTTGAAATTCATATGTTTAAAAAGAGTTTATGCTTCTTTCCCTGCTGATTTATTATTAAAAGTAAAAGGCCCTACTTAAGTTTCTATTTTAAATTGAGTCTTCTTCTTTGCTGCTACAAAATGAAGTTGATCCATGTTGCTCATTTGTCTGATATATTTAATTGCAAAATTTCAGATAAGGACAAACTTAGGTAATCTATATGGAGGTAGTTCACATCCATAGATCCTAACATTTGTATAATTTTGGTATAAATACCAATATCCCGTTATGGTTTGTTCACTGAGATGTAGGGTTTTTCTGATCCCTGGCCCAATTCTTGGTTCTACATCACTATTTAATAAGCAAGAAACAACATATAAAAATTGATCCACAAAGTCACTGAATGTGAATTCCATGGTGTTCTTCCTTACCAAGGAAGTCCAGTGGATTACTGATTGTGGATTTCCTTGGTTGTTCATCTTCTGTAAGTGAAAAGAAAACCTCTATGACTGATAAAACATGAACAAATATACTAAGACAAAGGCATATTTGAACACTCCTTTTGTAGAGAATTTCATGAATTGATCATGAATTGATTCTGCTAAGAATTCACTGCAATTGAAGATAAGAGACGACTTTTCGTTTACTGAGAAAACTGATAAGAAACCTATAAGAACCTCATCGACCCACTAATCAGAATAACAACCTAACATACATGAGACAATAGATATTATTTGCTTGGTCATTTCTGGAAACATGGATGATTGATATGGTGGGTTGGTTTTAGGCAATCGAACATTTTCTGGTAGAAAGGTTTCAAAAATCTTGGCTCTTTGGGGAAAGTCAAGATTTTTATAGATATCCATGAGGGATTCAAAAGAAAATGGATGCAATGGTCCAGGGTTTTGAATCTGTAATATGATTAATTGATTCAACAATAATTATAAAAAGAACTTCATTATTTTGGGAAACCACTGCTCTTTGACTAGGAACATACTTAACATGACACCATGAAATGAAATCAGAGAAATAATGGGTTAGTGGAATGATAAACTGAGGTAAAGATGAATGCCATAGGTTTAATTCATCACTTATATCTAAAAATGTATGTTTTAACCAATTGTGGAATTCATAAAGATTGAACTCACAATTGGTTTCAGAAACTTTATACAGTTGGTCAACTAATGGTTGATGGTCCAAGTCGATATTGGGAGGAAGCATGGGGTTTTCTAAAGTTTTTGATTTCTTCTTCGAAGACATGACTAAAAGAAAAGGACTGAGAAACAATTGTAATTACCTGGAGATGAACGATTCTCTTCTTGACTAATAGGTGGAATTGTCTCTTGAATTCCACTGGTCACTTTGGCAATTGTTCGACTCAGTGGCTGGCATAAATGGTTTGTTTTAGGACTTCGTAGAGCAGAGAGAAAATAACAGTAGCAAATAACTTCAACAAAACATAAAAATATTTTATGCAGGTTAAATGGTTTATCCGTTAAAAAGGTGCAATGGAATTAATGTGTAATAGGTAACGTGTAACAAGAATATGGTTGGAAAATGGGGAGTTAATAGTTCACGGAAACGAGAGTTTTATTTAAAATTGGTGGGATCAATGTAGTGGGTTTATGGACGAGAGAGACTGGATTTTGGAGGGGTAGGAGATGGTTTGTGGTATTGGAGCAAGGGGGTGCAAAGTGAATGCAAGAGGGGCAAGTGGCGGAGGTAGTATGAGGGCTAACCACTTTTCACGCCCCCCTGTTGATTAAACGTCGAATGGGCTTGGGGGGTGAAGAGCGGTCTACGGTCGTTGATCTCCTTCACACCGCAGATCGTATCTGTTCAAACTTTATTACAATTAACAGAAAACGACAAAGAGTCTTGTCGTGGGTTTATTAAATTTTGTTTTGTTTTGTTTAATTTAATCACATTTAAGCTTTAATCAAACATGATTAATTTATTGAGAAGCGACATTTTAACTAGCACGCTATATTTTGTGATTTTGATCATATTTTCTATTTTTTCAATTTTTCAAAATTTTCTTTTTCTTTCTAGTTTTTCTTTTCTCATCATTTTTTATATTTTTTTATATCCCTTTCTTCTTTTATTTATACATATTTTTTTATAAAAAAATATCTATCTTATCCAAACAATCTATGTTACAACATGTTATAAGCATGGTTGAAGGTTGTGCTTTGGATATGGATCTTGTTCATGATTTGATAAGTTACTGAATGGTTAATGTATGCATGGGATAACAAATGTTGTTACAACTGACTTGAGGGGGAATTGAGCCTTCTTGATTATTCTTTGATGAAGTTAAGAAGATCATGAACAATATGCATTCATGATCTGTAGCTACTATGTTTACTACATGTTTGATGAAATGTTTATCATGTGACTGGTATGTTTGAGCAAGTTATAGCCTTAGTATTCATTGTACATACTTGTTGTCATTCTAGAATGAGTTCTAAAGAGTTACGGGTTGTTTTGGGCAGTGGCCTATAGGCTATACCTGAAAAAGTGGCACAAATCTCGCAGCTACACCCTTTGAACTAGAGAAATTCGGTTGCAACTGCATGGAGGAAGGCTTATGCATGTGGTTGAAGACTTCCAATTTCATGCATAGTGTGTCAAGCCTGCAGTTGGGGTGTAAAGCTTGAGAAGAGAAAGTTCCAGCTCAGGGATTGATCACCAATGGTTATTGTTAGACACCTAGGTGATATGATGTCCCTGAGTGAGGGTAATATGTTCCGATTAGTAGACCCCACTTCCATAACTGGAACTTGGAGGTTGGGTCATGTTATAGTAACACTCAACTCACGTTTACCTTGGAGAGCTTTTAAAAGTAGGTAAATGTGGGGTGTGGTGGTCACATTTTCCTACAATTTTGTACTTATATATTGTTAAAATTAGGGTTCATAACTTGTCCTAAAAATAGTCTCAAACATGTGTTTTAGGTAAATAAGTTATTTTTGCTTCTATAAAAATAAATTTGAATGTCAGCTAGCATAATCAAAGACTAGATATATAGGATAGAGGAGGTCATTATCTTTGGAAAGAACATATATGAAATGGGTGTACAAAGTGAAGGAAAACCCTTGAATGTGAAGCCACATCGACATCCTAATTACTGGGAAAGATTTCAAGGAAGACAATAAGATTGATATTAACATTGTCAAATATGAAGATGGAATACTCTTCAATATTCATGGAATAGAGCATCACAAAACCATCAATTAAAGTTTTTAAAAAACTAGCAACTACTACAAATGGGAGAAGTCACAACAACTATACATGGAACCAATGGAAAGAAAATCATGCAACAACCAACCATCCGGGATTAACGCCAAAAATAATCGAGTTTTGATTGATGGATCATCATCAATGGAAAGAAGAAAGTAGGAATATAAGGAAATCCTATTGTTTGGTTTCATCTAATGTGACACCCTTAATTGCAAAGCTTTAAGGACAAAGCTTTTTAAAAGAGGGTACTATGATATGACCCCAAGGGAGCATATATGGGGTTAAATGTATATGATATGACCCCAAGGGGGACTACATACAGGGTTAAATCTACATGTGATTTGATCTGTAAATGTAGATGTAATAGGGTCGACTTAATAATAAAAGAGCCACAAATGCAATTTGTGAATAAGTACACCTAGAGATCATTTAGCCATTATTAAGGGCATGTTATTTGGATATATAAATGTATTCATGTATTTGGAGTAGTTTATCTAATTCTTTAAGGAGTTATTGTGTAACTTATCTCTCTTATCTATCTTGGATTTGTATTTGATGCTCACATTGGTGTACATGATGTGTACTTCTAGTTTATTATGACATTTTGAATATTTGTAGTACAACAAAATATATGTTATAGGCACGAGATACAAGTTGTTAGAGTGCTCTCTTACTAGTGAAAATTCTACTCCCAAATTTGGCAAGAATTTCCTCAAAAATGTCCTCACCCAAAATGATGTAATATAAGTGCCCCCTAATATTGTAATTATGATGATAAAATAAAAATTTGATGATAGAAGTTAGTTAAGAATTTGGTATGATAGTTTCATATAGACTTTAAAATATATAATAAAAGAAAACATTCATCTTGTTTTGTATGTTAGGTTATTTCAATTATTTCAAACAAAAGGTTCATTCTGTTATGCTTAGAGGGTACATAAGCACAAGGCCCAAAGTTGCTTATAAGGATTTACATGTCATTGGTGAGACTTGCACTCTAATGGATGTTATATTAACACCTTATTTTTACGAATCAAGTTAACTATCATTATAATTTTTAGACATGTGTTACATTTCTTATTGTCCATGTTTGTATTGTTATCAACATTGTTTCATTATATGATTGTACAACTCGAGTGGATTTAATAGGTAAGAACATCTGCTTTCTTATAAAAGGTCTTAGGTTCAAATTTAGAGGAGGGTAGAGTGTGTACACTTTTGTAAACATTAGTAGTCAAATGCATATGTGTAGAATATTGATTCAACTTTCTATAACAATGTGATTTTCCATTGTCATAATAACAACAACAAAAACAAACATTTGTTTATAACTTATTTTTCGACCATAACATGACATTTATTTTATGACATTCTTTCAACACATAAGTTAATACATATGTGCACAATATTGATTCAAATTTCTACAACAATGTGATTTTCCATTGTCATAATAGCAACAACGAAAACAAAGATTTACAACTTATTTTTTGACCATAACATGACATTATTTCAACACATAAGTTTATTAATCAAACAAGAATTACTTTTTTTTTTGTTTACAAGAGAGAATAGAGGACTAGAACATATAACCATATGCATTATCAAATCACATTGTACTTTCTCCATGATAGCCCCTAACATTTGTTAACCCCTAATATTTGTCTATAAGTCATTCTTTGACCATTAGATGGCATTTAGTTTATAACATTCTTTCATTGGACATGTCTATAATCAAACAAGAGTTTACTTTTTTTTGTTGACAAGAGAGAATCAATAACTAGAATATATCACTATAAGGTTGCGGGAGTCCTTACAACGATCCCTTCTTACAATGATCCCTCAACTTTACGACAATCCCTTCTTACCCCACTCCTCTACCCTATATCCCTTCCATCAATGATTCCCTTCTACCATTCCAAAATGTCACAGCTAGAAAGAAGAAATTTAACAAAAAAGGGCTTGCTCAGGAGAGCTCTATCTAGGGCGGTCTCTTTAAAGAAACTTTTGATGTCTCTGACTCTCCCAGGGCCCTTGGAGGAGAGATTCCCTCTCACACAAGTGCCCCATGATCATCATGTCATTAAACATAAGAGGAGTTGGAGGGCCTCCTAAAAAATGTGCTCTCCATAGACTAGTTGATGTTCATCGCCCTATTGTTATCCTCATATAGGAAACAATGGTTCCTAGTTTTAAAGTTGGGGAGGAATTGATAAAGGTTTGCCCTTACTGGTGTATCTGTTCTAATAATGCAAATGGTCGATCTGGTGGCCTTGCGGTCCTTTGGAACCTGCACATGGCCTCCCTTAAGTCATTCTCATCGTTGGCTAACATCATTTTGGTCAGTAATCTTTATGGTCTGGCCTGTCCCATTACACTAGTAAACTATTATAACCCATATAAAGATCGCGAGTCTTTCTGGAACCTTCTGATGCACAATGATCTTCTGCATAAACAATCTCTTATCTTAACTGGGGATTTGAACTTCACGGTGTCGGCTAGTGAGCTCTACAGATCCAATGCTAGGGTGGACTCCTTTGCCCCTGTCATCTGTTAGATTATCCATGATTCAAGCCTAACATACATTTGTCCCATCCCCTTGGCAACTATCTGGCGAAATGGATGGATTGGGGCTGATGGTTTTGCCAAACTTTTAGACCATTTCTTAATAGACAAATTGTTAGCAATTTCCTTGGGTTACTATCGATCCTAGATTTTCTCTGAAGTAATCTATGATCATTCTCTAATCTATCTTTAGTTGGATACTTTTGTCTCCCTACAAAAGTCACCCTTTAAGTTCAACCATTCCTGGCTCCTCGAGGATTCTTTTGCCAAGCTGGTTCACTCTTGTTGGATGCAGTGCTCATTGATTTCGTTTCCTTTGGTTATGGAATCTTGGGTCCATAAGATGAAGGCTCTCAAAACACATGTTAAAAAATGGGTTCGTCTACATACCAGTGAACAACAAAGAGAATTGTTGTAGATTGAATCTCTTCTCAATGTTTTCCATTCTTATTTTATTGTTGAAGGCTTTCTAGATGGTGTGAAAAATCATATTTGTTCTTTAGCAGAGAGGAAAGCCCTGCTGCTCAAAGCGGAAGAGGAATGGTGGTGCCTTAAGAGTAGGGCCATTTGGGTTCAAGTTGGTGATGAGAACACTAAGTTTTTTCATCGCTTTGCCTCCCACCAAAGGAATAAAAAGCACATTTGGGAGGTTCAAGATGATGCAGAGCACACCCATTGTCCAACACAAGGGATGGAGAAGGCTGCTCGAGATCACTTCTCAGATATCATCAAAGATTCAACTATCAATTAGATTTAGGCACAATTATAGGTTCTTCAATATTTTCCTTGGATCTTTTTTGAGGAGGACTCTATGTGAATTTGAAAATTAGTCTCGTTGGAGGAAATTAAGCATGTCCTAAAATCCTTGGGCAAGGACAAGTGTCTTGGCCCTGATGGATGGACTATATAATTTTTTCTAGCTTTTTTTGAGTTGTTAGGGAAAGATATTTTGCAAGTTGGTGAGGAGGGTACATCTTCAAGTAGGGTCTTAGGGGCTATCAATGCCACCTTTATTTCTCTCATTCCAAAGTGCTCTCATCCTCACACTTTCAATGATTACACACCTATCTCCTTGTGCAATCTTATCTATAAGATCATTGCAAAGATTACATCTCTCTGCCTCAAAGAAATCCTCTCTTGAGTTATTTCTCTGGAACCATTTGGTTTCCTCCCTGGGAGAGTTATCCATGATGAAATTGGGTCTGCTCAAGAGGCATTACATTCTTTTAAGACCAAGAAGTGTTGTGCGTTGATTTTAAATATGGGTATGTTCAAGGCATATGATAGGGTTAATCAAAGTTTTCTTAGACTCGTTGTTTTGCATATTGGTTTGGATATTTATGTTACTAAATTGATTATGGGGTGTATCACTTCTGCTAACTTTTTTGTGCTAATTAATGGCTCACCTACTAGCTTCTTTATTGTTTCTAGGGGGTTAAGAGAGGGGTGCCCCCTCTTCCCTCTTTCAATCCTTCTCATTTTTTGGGGTTTGAGCTATATGATTAATTCGACAAAACGAGAACGAGAGGGGCTTAAAAAAGGCGTACAAAATTCTAAGTCTGTGTTCCTTACTCATCTTCTTTTTGTGGACAATGCGCTAATTTTTTGGGAGGGTACTGTGGCGAAAAGAGCTTTTATCATCACATCTTCTCTATTTGTTGCTCTACTACAGGTATAATGATTAGTCAACAAAAGTCGACATTTTTATACAACAATATTTTGGATGTGACCATGTTATCTATTAGCTCTATCCTCCCTTGCAAGATGGCTTCAATTGATCATGGATTTTGTTATATGGGATATCATCTTAAACCTAATTGCTATTTGGCGGAGGATTTGTCTTGGCTGATTAAAAAAGTTGAAAAGCATATTAGCCATTGGTGTTGTAGGTGGCACTCCTTAGGAGGTAGAATGACCCTGGTCAAAGCTATCCTTGAAAGCATTCCTGTGTACTAAATTTCTCTTTCCAAGATTGCAAAACCAATCATCCAAAAGTTTCGTCAATCTATGTTTAATTTCCTTTGGACAGGCAAGAAGCGACTGGTTGGGTTGCATTTGGCTAAATGGGAGTTACTTCCCCAACCTAGAAATAGGGCTTCAAAAACCTGCAGTGGTTTGGCACTGCGCTGGCCATGAAAAGTTTGTGGAGGGTGATATCTGGTTCTGGATTTTGAGCCATATCATTGCAGATAAGTATCTTCGGAATAGACCCTTCTTAGACTAGATGTATATTTTTCATCAAAGGAAATATATAAGAGGTTCGAACATTTGGAGAGGGTTAGTTGAGGCCCTTCCTTGGTTGCGTCGTGGGCTTGTGTGAAAAGTTGGAAATGGGCAACAAGTCTATCTTAGAAAGAACATGTTTATCAGTGGACCATCCCATGGGCACTTATCCCCTTAACTTATTACTCACCTCCATGCTTTAGGTATAACTCACCTTTGTCATGTTTCATTGTTTCATTTACAGGTCCCTTCTCCTAATGGGTGGAAAGGACCTTTGGTATTGGGGTTGCAGGGCTCTCTAGCAACAGAGTGGGGTTCTTTCATTAATGTGTTGATGTCAAATGTTTTTTTTTTAATAGGGAGCAGTGTGGTTTGGAAATTTTAGCACTGACCAGATCACTACGAAATTATCCTACCACTTTATCTCTTCCTCTTGTTTGCATCCTCGGGTCAAGTGGTGGACTTGTAAACTCTATAAATGGATCATTCCACCCAAGCTTTGCTGTGTCATTTAACTGTCATTGGAAAACCATATCTTAACTTGCGACAACTTGATTAAAAGGGGTTTTTGTGGGCCTGATATTTGTTGTTTACGTAACAATGGTGCAAAATCAATGACTCTCCTATTGTTTCGATGTTCTTATTTGAGCTCTTTGGGAAGCTTTTCTGGCACTGTTCAATATCCAAGAGTTCGGTCCTCTCTCCTCCCTGGATGTGTGCTTGTAGTGATGGGACAAAAAAATGGGCCCCTTCAAAACCCTCCCCATGTTTGTTGCGTGGGGTAATCTAGAAGATTTGTAATCAAACCATTTTTGAGGGTTGGTCCATAACTCTCTCCTGCATTTTGGTCGAGATCATTGGTTTCTTTATGGACTACTCTATGCCTTCTCATCTTAAGAAGAATCACCCCTTTTGCTTTCCTCTCGGCCCTCTCATTAACAACGTGGGCTTTTTTATGGAGCCTCACAAGTGGGCCTCTGTGGAGGGGGCTCTTCTCCTACTTTATGGGAATGTTTCTTTCAAAATAAGGCTCAATGCCAGACTCAGAACAAATACAAAGGCATCACTTTATGCTTGCCGAGCTCTACTACATGTTGTTGCTGCTTTTAACATTATGTCACTGCAGGTCTTCAGTGACTCCATGTGCGTCATTGAGTGGCTTAATGGGAGAAAAGTTATTCACGTACTCAATTTGCAATATTAATTAGAGCACATTATCCAACTCAAGCACAAATTTCAGCCTCTCATTTTTTAGCAAATATATAGGGATTAGAACCAACCAACATGCTAAATCATCTCTCCAAGAAGGTACTCTTAGTGGCTATGGGGCAAATCTATTTGGAGTATAGACTAGGAGCACGACTTGTCCATCAAGGGGAAATTCGACTTTCAGATGGTCAGTTGTCCTGGTTGGCCAAATAGGGTTCAAATGTTTTTTATATTTCAATGCTATATCATAGGAGGATGTGAGGAACATAGTAAAATCAACACATTTTTTTTTTTACAGAAAAATCATGCTCATAATATAGCATGGACATTCTGGATATGCTTTATATATTGTTTTTTTTTTTTGTAATCAGCTAGGATAGGGACATTCTAGATATGCTTTATATATTGTTTTTTTTGTAATCAGCTAGGATAGGGATGTATATCTTAGAGTCATAATATGTATCATCTTGTTGAAATTTAGTTATCATCTGTATAAACATGTTACTATACTCCTTTTTTTGTTTTAATAAAAATATATATATATATATTTTTTTTTTCCTTTGAAAAAATTAAAAAATAAAATAATTATCTGCATGATCACATTGTAATATTGCCATGATCACACCATAACCTAATATATTGATATGCAAACCATATCAAACAAATTAATTAGAATTCAAAACAAGATGATAACATACCGTATTCAAGATTTTACTTTTGTGTTTACAACATATCTCATTCTATATTTAATTTAATTTTCAATTTCTGAACTTAAATAGTTTATTAACTATTATTTGTTTTTCATTACAACATATCTCATTCTATATTTAATTTAATTTTCAATTTCTTAATTCTAAGAATTTATTAATAATTTAATTTTCAATTTCTTAACCAGAAGAGTTTATTAATTATTATTAATTAATTTGAAATAAAAATGCAATGTTTATTATAAAATAATTCAATAAATTCAATTTGAAATCATTGAATATTATGGAAATTTTAATTCTTAATTATTGCATAACTAATTTAATCAAATGGAGATAGAGCATCCACTACTAACCAATCTAAATCCTTTACACTCCGAATCTATTCATGCGCGGCGAGAGGGATCAACTTCTCGAGATTTAAACTTTTTCTCAATGTATTAATAAAAATTATTAAAATCTAATATATTAATTATTATATTAATAATATATTATATTAGATTTACTGAATTGTTTTACATAGCAATTTAACAAAATTTATAATAAAACTACATCAAATTACTATTTGCAAATATTATAACTTTTAAGGTTAGAATATTATGTCATTAAAAGATTTTAGATATATTCATAGGTATTGATTTTTTTTTTAAATTTTCATTTTAAAAAAATTGTAATTGAAAAAATATTTAAGATTTTGAAGAGAATTTTCAATTCTTTCTCTTGTAGTTTTTTCATTTTTGTTTGGTAGACTAATTTTTTTTATTTAATTATTTTAATTTGTTTCTTGATATAGCGCGTTAAAATTATATACATACTATGTAATATATATATTATATATATTTTTTTCCTTTTTTTTTCTTACATATCCTGCTCACACGGATTGTAGAATGAACATACAATAAATCACAAAATTTCAATTCTTATATTGAATTAAATTTTAATATAATTTTTATTTCTTTATATGATTAATTTCGTTTTTATTTTTAGTTAACATTAATTTTTTTATTATTTTATTAGAAACTTAACAAACTGACACATCCCTGGTATTTTACTGAATATTTTACTGAATTTTACACATCCCTATATTAAATGGAGTTGTCTATAATGCGACTTTTTGGAGATTCCGATGACGGAATCCGGCGGGGAAGAAATTGAGGTTAAATCTTGATTTTTAGCAATTAAAATGGTTTTTTAACTGCATATTTGGATTCAGTGCCCTGAAAAACCCTGGGACTCTTTGATTGTGCAGAAATTAGCTATCAAACTTGCGATTCCAATAAATTGCTGCCGAATTTTGACAAAAAAACTCATCAGAAAAACTTTCAAAAAATCTCATTACAGAGAACTGCCTATTAAATTGTAAAATACTCCCCCCCCTCCTAAATAAATGAATTATAGAATGCCATCTACTGCAAAATAAACCCAAAATCAAATTTGATAACCACCAAACTTGCTGGCATCCCACAATAATAAGAATATTCCATAACGATTCTTGGACGCTATATAAAAAATCATCTTGGCTCCTTGTCACACGACCGAATCAGAAAGGCCACGTTACTTTTCTTGTGGACCAGTTAACTGTCTAAAGGTTTCAGCCAAAATCCAGGTATCGTGCGATAACGAAATTCTGACGGAGGAAACAAGCTAGCATTTATATTTCGTGAGGGCAGGAGATCCATTTTCGGACCAGCTATCTTCTCCTATTTTTTCTTGCTGTTGGCGCCTTGTTGATAAAAAATCGAACGAATTCTTCTGGTGAGACCAGGTATGTTCTCTAATAAAGATATTTCGATTTAATGGCCTTGTTTAGCTCATTATTTTGATGTCCTGAAATCTCCGCGCATTTTAAGTGAAAATGGGGGAATATAGGATAAATAAATAGCTCTCAGGATATATTTATATAGAAATATATGAAAACGAAGAAATGATGAGGTCTACGATGGTTTAGAATTTCGGTGTGAGAAAAGCAAATGGTTGCGGTGATTTCCAAATGTTAAGGGACTGAGCAGGCTTGTATATTTAGTTGCAGTTGTTATAACAACATCGTTTGCTCTTGGATGGCAACTGGAAAATTTATCGGGAAATGAAGAGATCTGTAACGGCTGGAAAGTTAAATTTCTATCATGGCTAACGATACTTTTTCTTTTTTCTTTTTGTTCAGTGTTTGATCAATTTTTCAGATTAGGGTTTGGACTCCAGGGGTTCGAACCCCGATTTACACTGATGGGTGGGAACTCAAGAAGGGGCACAAGGCGGCGTGGCGGTGGCTCGGCAAAGAGAGAAAATGAAATGCAAGAAGATGGGGTTTCGTTGTGGAGTAACCGCAGGGGAGTGGGTAATCGGGTGAGGAATAATGGGAATCGTTCGCGTGGGCGTGGAGGAGGTTCTGGTCAGAGCTTATTTGTAGAGGGTGGAGCTTTAGCTGAGTGGCAGCCTTCGTGCACGCCAGGTTCGGTGACATTTGTTATATCCTTGTTTGTTATTTTTGAAATTGATTGATTGTCACGACTCAGTTATGCATTTTTTACATTATTTTCTGTCTTTGTTTAATGGTAAAAGGGAGAGATTTTATCATATAGTATATGCAGTGTGCGTTTCTGAAGTACAAGTTGGTGTTTATTCTCATCTGCTGCAATTGGTTAATCTGACAATGCAATTCATTTCTCCCTCCTTGCGCATTACAAATTATTGGAGATGCCGGTGTTGTTCTCCTTTATTCACCATGTATTTTGCACATTTATTTTATGTTATTGCTCCATGCGGACCTCAGATTCTTTGGAGGAATCTGTATCTTTATTACCTTAGGTGTGCATTTCAGTTCCTTTTAAGATGAGGAATCTGTATCTTTTTTGCCTCAAAGTATCCTCATCTATACCTTGTTAGATGAGGAATCTGTATCTCCCTTTCCCGGAGTGTTTATTTTAGCTCGTTGTTAGATGATATTTTGTCTGCAGGAATTTTCCTTTGCTACATTTTGGTCCGATAAATTACAGGCTCATGGGCTCACCCTCCATGCATTGTACGTTGTACGTAAAGCTTCATTAAACTTGTGCTCAACCATTCGACCAAGAAACTAGCGGGTCAGTGCAGCAAATAGTTTTTGATCTTCAGAACTGGATAGGAACCTGAAGGCTGACAATACAACATTCAGTTAATGGGTTGATGGAAAACTCCGTTTTTCTGCATGGGATTGTAAAAATTTCTCATTTCCCACCCCGGTTTTCAGTTTTACCTTATTTCTCCCATATAGTTAAATGCCCATTCCCATATCCATACATTCAACACTGAAAAAAAATAAATTTTGCTGAAAACACAAATTCTGGAAATTTTACAGAACGCTGGAAAATGCAGAAATAAAAATTAGCAGGTACAAACAGCCATTTAATACATTTGAACACAATGATTTTTGGTTAATGTGACCCTGGAAAAACCCCCTACAACTCTTGGGGAAAACCAGTGCGAGAGCTCTTCTTTATTTCTGGAAAATGCTTTTACAGTATGAGAAATATTTTAGCAAAAATCAGCAAGCAATTTTTACAACTTATTTCGTTATTCGTGCTTCACAGCCAGCTGAAAAACTTGCTACAGCAAAACAAAACAGCAATAAATGCTGTACGGCCTTCTAGAAAAACGTGCCAAATTTCAGTGAGAAATCCTGTTGTACGACCAGCTAAAACACTGTACGGCCTGCTCCAAAAATGCTGTACCGCCTTTCTAGATTTGTGTGCCCAATATCTGCCCTTGCTGTGCTCTAACTCCGCTGTACGGATTTGCTCAAATGCTGCCTTGGAATGTGTGCCAAGCTGCTGCCTCCTTCTCCTCTCTGTCCAGAAATCTCCCTTGCTCTCTTGCTCTTCTTCTCTCAATTTGCTCATGAAAGAATGAATGATTTTTTCCTCATTTTCCTCCTTTAATCTAACCCTAAGTGACTTTTGGGGAACCCCCTAAATCCAATGGCTGAAATAGATTGAGATTTAGGTCTGAGATTAAATGCTCATTTAAATCTCACTTTCTATTTTTGAATTCACCCCACTTTAATAAAGACCCACTTAGTCATTTATTTCCAAGTCACTTTTCCTTTCTAATTTTACATTGACTTTATTAAAGTCACTTTAAAATTAGACTTTAGTAACTTTATCACTTAAAGTCACTTTTAAATTAGATTTGACTTTATAAAAATTATAAAGTCACTTTAGGAGAAAAATAAATTCTTTTGGACACTTTTCCCTAGGCCAAAGATCAAAGCCTTAGGGAACCACCTGTCCTCCGGTACCAAATTTCAACAACATGTAAGAGACATGCTCCAAACTTTGATTTTGCTTCTTCCTTCAATTAGGTCTTCTTCTCCTGCAATTTGCTCTCTTTTTCGTCCTCTTTCTCTTGTAGAACGAAATTGTGAGTGTGTGCTTTCAAATGAGTCGAGTTGCCTCTATTTATATTACTTCTATTGGGTCGAATAGTCAAAATCCAAGCCAACTTCATCAGGACAGGGCCAACTTGGTGAGAAGGTGACAAATGACACTTTTGACTCAAAAATAAATTACTTTACATGATACAAATGCCCAAGAAGGGTCTAATAAATGTGATAATGTCTCTCTTGACTCTTGACAAAACCCAGAAGCCTTCAATAAAGGCTTTAACCTAGAAAATATATAAAAGAGCATGAACCCATGCTTTAAAAATATATTTTTCCTTTACAATAAAATTAATTTCCCTTTTCTTTTGACAAATACAATTATGAAAACTGACACTAATTACATTCTTCAATAATTTACTCCACAAAATTTTGTTTTAATTGTCTAAAAAGGCATCCTGCGATTGGGGGAGTAGTCTTTGGCCTCGAAGGAATAATTGAAGCACAATATGCATGGTAATTAGGAGTTCTCTAACAATCTAGAAGAGGCATATGCTCTTTTACAGACATTATCCTAGCACATTCATTCTATCCAAGGCATCTCCTTGTCCTAGGAGATTCATTCATCATCTTGAGACACATGCAATTTGGATCAAAGGCGAGAGGTCTCAAGCTTGAAGCCATCCTTAAAAGAATTAGAGCTTTGGTTGAAAAAGTGGACTGTAAGGTTAAGTGGTTCCTTATGAAAGGGAATAACAATAAATTGGTTGATTCGTGAGCCAATTTAGCTACTCAATTAGGAAAAAAGGGATTGTTTTGAATTAATGGGCTACTTGTCAACCAGCCAATTCCTTAGCTTCCATTATTAATCAAGTATCATGTCATCATGGATCAGCAAAGGTACACCGGTGGTTATATCTCCACAAGAAGGTAGTTATGACATCTCGTATCCACTCCTCATCATTATGTTAAGTATTATTACCACCCAAGGGAATAATCCCCTTTGTCCCTTCACATGAATTGGTTGTGTGATATATCGACCTTCATTCATTGTCCATTCTGCGGTGGCAAAATCGGCTTTGTTCTCATCAATGGCAATAAGGATTTAGTAGGGGAATTCTTCCCCTCCCGGTGGGCTCTGGCTAAACTAGTCGTAGGGGCCCGGTTCGGCAACTATGGGAACGAGATACCATGGGTTATAAGAAATTGAGAGCAACTCGCAATTTCTTACACCAACATGACATGGCAATCAAAGAGGATGTTGTAGAGCAACACTTGACTATGGTTGAAGGCACCTTGGGCTCTGGAGGGTGTTGAATTTTCTACAAGAGCATAGTAGCATACTATTTTCTGCCAGATAATTACTAATAATTTTCATGTTGGAAAAACTGAGAGGGGGGTGAATCAGTATTTCTTATCAATCAGTAACTTATTAATATTTTCAGAGCATTAACCACATATAAAACATCAACATGTCGAACTGTACACCAGAAGTTTTTAGGTGGAAATCCTTCCAAGAGAAAAACCACCGAATGTTTTTCTAATAATTTTCTGAGTACATAAAATGCTTCAGCTCCAACTGAAAAGGGAAGCCCTAACTCCCTAGTACTCTATAAAAGCGTTCAATTTTCCAACTCCAACTGGAAGGACGCTCCAATGCCCTAATTTTATCAGTTGTTGTTGAAAGGATGCTCCAACACCCTTGCAAGCTCCAAATTGCCCTAGCACCACCCTACCACTTTGAAATGTTTTCAGGCTCCAACCTGAAGATGACTTCAACCACCTGCCTAGCACCACCCAACCACCCTGAAAATGATAATAGATCAGACCAACTATTGTGGGCTCCCATACCAGGGACAATGACCCACTTACAAGATATTCAATGAAACCCTTACTGCCAATAACACCCTTGAATAAATGAAGAAACCTTGATGAAATAACTCTTGCTTCCAAACCTCTGTAACGTAATGAATCATGATAGTAATGAAATGTTGAACAAATGAAACTTTACCAATTAGATGCCCTAGAGATATCCTGAAGCAACTCTCAGAATGATGAGACAGCTGTGAAATGATGAAGCCATAATTGTAGCTAAAATGATGATGAACTCCAGACAGTTGATAATGATATCCTTACTGCTGTAAGATACAAAACCTTTCCACAGACCCTTCAAAAATTACACAATAATGACACAACGTAAATGTTCAATTTCTGTCTTCTGAAGAGAATGACACTGTATACTATGCCTTTGTCCTTTTGCTCAGAACATATTTTGAGACACTCAGAATCATCAATGATTAGAACACAGGGATTCTTCAGAAGTTTGCTACCAAGACAAACTGTCCAATATATAACCCTACTGCTGCAAATGGAGCCTTTACTGAACTTTCTTGGAAATGATGCAACTGCTACAAATATACATGACCTTTTACAATCTTTATCCTGTGTCTTGTTTGTGGGAGAGGACTCAAAATTGTGATGTTGAGAGAGCAATATAATCAATAGAGACAGTGACCATAGGCATCAATAAAACATACCTTTATTAAATTGTGACTGTGAATATAAATGCACTGTAATTATGCTTGTATTTCTAACAAGTTCTCAAGCCCACAGTCTGAGGTCTTGCTCAGGTCTGTAATGTCCCAACAACGCAGAACTTCAAATGTTGATTCAACTCATAGGTTACAAGTAAATGCAAGATATGCAACTTGAATTGCTCAGTTGTGTGCACAAGGGTCAGCTTCAATAGATGCAAGTATAACTATATATATGTGCTCAAAATTCTAGACTTCAAATGGAGCCGCGAGACTAGAAGTATTGCAATGAAATGCCAAAAAAAGACTCACTCCTCCTCAGGAGCGAGATCGCAGAAGATGCCTATTCTAAATGCCTTAACAATGTCACAAATGTAAACCCTTGACAACCTTCAGATATCCTCAGGAAAGTAGGCCGCAAACAATATCACAGGTCTGTGTTCTTAAAGGCTGGAAAATTTTGATGACAAACCTTTAGATACAAGGCCACAATACCCAGAGATAACATAGTTCAAAACAGCCCTCGGTCCTCTTCAAAAAGGAAATGTCGAATGGCCTACAATCTTGTGACAGATCATCAACACAAATCTTTCTTCAAGGCCGAAGTGCACAGAGGTTGTTTTCAAGGTACATAGAATTCGGTCCACTTCAGAAGGAAGGTCGAACGGCTTTGTAACAATCATGTACCAAGAGAAAACACCGAACCCTTGATCTTTAGTCTTCTAGCTCCTTGTTGGTCCTGCACAAATTAGAATAGTGAAACCCTTATAACAAAAACCATAACTAAAACCTTCTCACAATCCTGCCTCTCGTCCTGCACGAATTAGAATAGTGAAACCCTTATCACAAAAACCATAACTAAAACCCTCTCACAATCCTCCCTCTCATCTGATTTGCAATGACTCCACAGGGCCGAAGTTCTAATTTTAGAGCTTGATCAACTGTTTTTCATTGATTTTTGCATACTTAGGAGATGAGTCGAAGTCTCCTTATATAGATTTTGAGGGCTCCATAAGAGGCAGCCGAATTCCTATTTTGGAGGAAGACTTTGAATTTTTAAATTCAAATTTTGGAGGGACAACCCCCTTTGACGGTTTTTTAACTTTGAGAGTTAGTTTCCTTTGGTGCCAAAAACCCTCACATGCCCTTGATTTTAAAAGAACAATTATTTAGAATCAACCTACTGCCACAAGAAACACTATTTTAATTTTTGGTGAGGAACCTTATGGCATGAGCATTTGTGTTGGCCAAGGGAAAGCTGCCACATCATCACCCTTTGGGGTTTTTACACACAAATTGGGGGCATCATCTTCAAACAAGCATAACTCCCAAACCGTGAAGGCTCTCGTGGCGTGCCACATAACACCAGAATCGGCTAGACGAGGAGAATCCAACAAGGATGATCCAGACTTGAAAAACTATGATTTGCCATGTCATTTTGGTCGACAAAGGTGAGGCATCTTCTACTGCAGCTTGGGTTGACATCAATGACAACCAAATTTCAACATTTCACATAGTATTCTTATGCAATTAATATCATTGAGTAGTTAAACGTGAGAAAATATCAAAACTAAATGCAGCAGAAACGGTAAAGCTCATAGAAAGGCGGCCATGCAAAATAGAGACAATATTTTTACCCTGGGAAACCCAACCTTGGGAGAAAAATCAGCAACTTTTCTTTAGAAGAAATTATTCTTCAACAAGGTTTACAAGTCAACAATTTGTCTAGAAATTTGTGCCAATAATCCAAGTCATCTATCAATCAAACCTAGTCAAAACTCCAACAAATCAATGTTGGTCAAACCCTTCAAAAATCAAATATGTAGCCAGACTTTGGCCTGGTTAAACTCGACCATGCAGTCAGCCTACGATCAACTCTGCTTTGTGCTGCGGTCATCACCCAGTCAAATAGCTCAGTCAAACAGCAGATAAACCGGTCAAACAAAAAAGCTTGGTCAGCAGTTGCAGTCAATTCAGCTAATCAAACTTGTCTAGATCTCGGTCAAACTCGTCCTTTTAGATAACATGTGCGGTTGTCCAAGAGAGATAGAAGACTTGCTTGTTGGTGAAAATGAAATGTCATATCATCTATATATACTAGTTGAATGGGGGTAAAATTACCCAAGGGAGACACCTTTAATTTGGCTGGGCAGGCTTGGAGATATCAAAAATAAATTTATTTAATTTTTCTAGACAATACGGGAATACCTCCTGATGCTACAAAAAATCAACACTCCTACTTAGTGAGGGAGGTATTCTTCTTTGCTGCAAATATATTTCTGCTTAGCTGAAATTCCTCCTCCATAAGAAAAGTTCATGAGATTGTTATGTTGAGGTAGTGTCTCCCTCACATGCACGTCTATAGATCACTCCATCCTTGAGTAGGCAATGTAACTCACATACATGTATATAGATCACTCCATCCTAGAGTAGGAAATGTGAGTATCTTGGGCCATTTACCCCTGGCCAAATCAGCATAGCTCCTCAAGTAAATGTATCAATCTCCTCTTGTCAAATCAACATGACCTAGCCAAAGTCCTTCATGGCTTCTGAGGAGAGGATCTGCCCCTGAACGATCCACCCTTGGACAAATCAGCATGGCCCAACCAAAGTCCTTCATGGCTTCTCAAGGGAATTACATCAATATCCTCTGGTCAAATTAGCATGACCCAACCAAAGTCCTTCACGGCTTCTCAGGAGAAGATCTGTCCAATCTTGCAATTGCCCTAGGCCATTCACCCCTTGTCAAATCAACACAGCTACTTAGGTGAATGTATCAATCTCCCCTGGTCAAATCAGCATGACCCAGCCAACTCAACACGACTTCTCAAGAGAAGGTCTACCCAATCCTACAAAAACATCAACACTCCCTCTCAACGAGGGAGACATAACTAATATGAGTATCCTAGGCCATTTACCCCTAGAAAATTCAACATGGCCTAGCCAAATCAAGATGGTTAATGTATCAATCTCCTCTGGTCAAATCAGCATGACCCAACCAAAGTCCTTCGTGGCTTCTCAAGAGAGGCTTTGCCCCTAGACCATTCACCCCTGGCCAAATCAACATGGCTCAGCCAAAGTCTTTCATGGCTTCTCATGTGAATTGCATCAATATCCTCTGGTCAAATTAGCATGACCCAACCAATGTCCTTCACAGCTTCTCAGGAGAAGATTTGTCCAATCTTGCAGTTGCCCTGGGCCATTCACCCTTCGTCAAATCAACATGGCTACTTAGGTGAATGTATCCATCTCCCCTGATCAAATCAGCATGACCCAACCAAATCAACATGGCTTCTCAAGAGATAGTCTGCCCAATCTTGCAAAGACATCAACACTCCCCCTCAAAGACAGAGACATTCTACATCACGCCAAGCTTGTCTTTGAAGTATACAAACTTCGCTCTAGACAAAGGCTTGGTGAGAATGTCCGCAATCAGCGTATTTGTGGATATGTATTGGAGCTTCACTGCTCCTCTCAACACCATGTCTCAGATGAAGTGATATTTGATCTCAATATGCTTCAACCTGTCATGAAAACTGGATTCTCCAATAGCTTAACACAGCTTTGAGTATCACAATATATCAAGGTCATCTCTAGCTGATAAACAAATATCCTCACAAGCAGTTTCCAAAGCCACATCGCTTCATGACTTGCGACACTAGTTGTGATTTATTACGCCTTTGTTACAACTTACAATGAGTGAGACAAAAGTTTGCTTCCTGCTAAACCACGATATCATAGTTGATCCCAAGCTAGAGCAGCACCTATCCTCTACATTCCCAACCCAATCTGAATTCTTATATCCTTGCAGCCTCACTTCACCACCTAAGACATATCTCAAACAATAACCAATTGTACCATGCAAGTACCTCAACACATGCTTTGCTACGACCTAATGTATCTACCTCGACTCGACCATATACTAGCTCCGAGTGTTCACTACAAAACAAATATGTGACCTAGTGTTAACCAGGTACATCAAGGATCTAATCAATTGTTTGTAACTTTGTACATCGTGGGATCCACCAAGTCTGAATCTGGTGCAGAATCACTCAGCTACTTCAGATTGGTCACCATAGGTGTAACCATGGACTTGCAGTCCACCATACCGAATATCAAAATTTGAACAATGTACTTACATTGTCTGAGGAATATCTCATCAAGTCTTTACCATACGTCCAATCCCAAGAAGTAAAGCATGAAGCCAGGATACTTCATCTCAAACTCTAAGGCCAACTCCCTCTTGCACCTAACAATGAGTCTCTCTGCCTCTGTGATGAACAAATGATCAACATATAGCACTAAGATCAAAGGATCACCATCAACAATCACATAGTAAACGTCAAGATCCGCAACATTCTTGGTGAAGCTCAAACTCATGAGACATCCATCAACCCTAGAATACCATGCCCCGGATAATTGCTTCAGTCCATAAAAATCCTTCTTCAATCTACAAACATGGGACTCCTTAACATGCACCTTGAAGCCCTGAGGTTGCTGTATGTACACTTCTTCCTCAATTACACAATTGAGGAATGTGGTATTTAAATCCATCTAATGTATCTTCCAACCAATAAAAGAAGCAATAGAACAATACTTCTTATAGAAGTGTACATGGTGATTGAAGCAAATGTCTCCTCATAGTCCCCTTCCTCTTTCTAGGAGAACCCTCTTCCCACGAACCTCTCTTTGTACTTCTCAATGTTGCCATATGTTGCATGTTTTGATCTTATAGATCCACTTGGAAGCCATCATTGACTTCCCCTCTAGTCTAGGAACAATCTTCCACACATCATTCTTCATGATGAACGAATACTCCTCCATCACGACATCCCCCCAAACTTGTTGGGTTGCATCCTCATAACTAGAAGGTTTGAAATCAATGATGTGGCTCGTTAATGAGGCATAACTCGAGAGCCTCTAAGGTCGTTTTCTCTCCCTAAAAGCACCTTTGGGAGTTGCATGACCCTCTGCATCTTGCAAAGTGTCACGAAACCACAATGGACTCTTCCTAGTCATTGCAACATCTCTAGGCATGTCTACTGCCTCTACTAGTTCTACTGACTCCTCTTGATAGTTTGAAGGATGATTGACTGGAACAAAGAGACTTGTAACTGGATCCTTCGGAGCCTCATGGTCCTCACCATCAACCTCCATGTCGAACTCTCTAGACTTCCTGAAGGCTACCTCCTCATCAATAATAACATCCTGACTAACCTCAATCTCGCACTGTCCTGGAATGCAGATCTTGTAAACCTTCGAAGTCTCGTTGTATTCCACAAAAGTACCCTTCTTCCCAAAAGGTTCTAGCTTCTTCCTCTTCTCCTTGGTCAGGGAATGTAAATTAGACAACCAAAGCTCCTTAAATGACTGACAACTGGCTTCACTCCTATGAATGCCTCCACAAGAGTCTTATCCTCCAATATCCAGTGAGGACTCTTGTTCTTGATCATGAATCACCGCCTTCATTGCTTCCACTATGGATTTGTTCTTCCTTTCTGCAACTCCATTCTGTTGAGGGTTGTAAGGAACTATACACTCCTTGATCCAGTGAGGACTCTTGTTCCTAATCATGAATCATCGCCTTCACTGCTTCCACTATGGATTTGTTCTTCCTTTCTGCAACTCCATTCTGTTGAGGGTTGTGAGGAACTATCCACTCCTTGATCCTTGCCTCCTTGCAGAAATCACTGAAGTCCCTAGAAGTATACTCTCCTCGATTATCTAACCTCAAAACTTTGATCTTCCTTCCTCTCAAGTTCTCCACTTGAACCTTCAACTCCTAGAACTTGTTATAAGCCTCATCCTTGGTCTTCATGATGCGATCCAAGTTTTCCAAGAGAAATCATCAATGAATGTAACATAGTATAAGTAGCCACCCAAGGATGATGGTGTCATAGGTTTGCATACATCTGAATGTACTAGATCCAAGATCACGACTCGGAAGAGATCCCTTGGCATTCTTGCCAAGTGCACAACCCCTACAAATGCCAACATGTTCTACTTGGAGCTCTGGAAGACCTGTAACCACCTATCTCAAAGCAACTAAAGCCATGTAATGCATATGAGCAAATCATCAATGCCATAACTCACATAAACTCATATTGTCATCTACCAATGCCTAGGTTGTTCATCCTATCAGTCTGTATAGACCTCTCTCTTGAACATCAATTACTTTTGTTTAGTCCACGCTTGAGCCCTTAGGCCATATAAGAACCTGAACATCCATAAATGCAACTCGATAACCTATATCTTCCAGTGTTGAGATAAAGAACAGATTCTTCACTGCGTACTTGGCATTGTCTCCAAGTTCCACCTGCAATGTTGAATCCCTCTGTCAAATCAGTCACAGAATCTCAAAAACCTGTCAAGTGCCTAGAAGCACCATTGTCCACCAAACAAACATCATTGTTATTAGTAACAGTTCTTGAAAGGGTGGAGACAAGGGCTCTGTCCTCAACTCCCTTTGGCTAAGGAATAACACCACCCATCCCATTTTATGTTCTGTGACTTGGTGCCATTTTGACAAGAGATCGAAAATTCCAATCAAGTTGTTGAATACTTGTCTCTTAGGTTGACTTCAATTGCTGCTCTTTCAACAATGCTCTGATACCATGTTGAATTTTCTACAAGAGCATAGTAGAATACTATTTTCTGCGAAAGAATTACTTCCTAATGATTTTCACACAACATTCTTATGCCACTGATATCATTGAGACATTACACTTCAAAAAATATCAACAATAAATGTAGCGGAAATAGTAAAGATCATAGAAGGACAGCCATGCACAATAGAGACAATATTTTTACCCTTGGGAACCCAACCTTGGGAGAAAACCCGACAACTTTTCTTTACGAAAAGTTATTCTTCAACAAGGTTTACAAATCAACAATTTGTCTAGAAATATGTGACAATAATCCAAGTCAAATACCAGCGAAACCTGGTCCAAACTCCAACAAGTCAAATACCAACGAAAACTGTTCCAAACTCCAACAAGTCAATGTTCGTAATACCATCCAAAAGTCAAATCTATAGTCAAACTTCGGCCTAGTCAAACTCGACCCTGAGGTCAACTCTTTCCTATAATCAACAGCCCACGATCAACTCCTGCAGTCAACACCCAATAAAATAGCTTGGTCAAATAGTAGAAAAACAAACTTGGTCAACAACTGCAGTCAATTTCGTTGGTCAAACTTGTATAGATCTCGATCAAACTTGTCCTTCTAGATCATATGTGCGGTTGTCCAAGAGAGATGATGAGGAGAGATAGAAGACTTGCTTGGTGGTGAAAATGAAATGTTACATCATCTATATATACTTGTTGAAGGGTTGTAAAATTACCCAAGGGGCACGCACTTTCATTTCGCTGGGCCAACTTGGAGACCTAAAAAATAAATTTATTTAATTTTTCTAAGCCATACGAGAATACCTCTCGATGCTACAAAAAATCAACCGGGAGGTTCTAATGAGCATATTTTGGCAGTTGCAGTGACGTATGAACATAATTGAGCAAGCAATTCTTATGATAATTAACTCAAGTCAATCTCCTATACAGTCTCCTTTGTGCAAGGGTTTTGTGTTTTTGGATGGAGTGGAAGTCCCCTCCTCCTCCTCTGCTCTAAACAGTAAGCCTCCAGTAGACAAGGAAATCTCTCTTGTTAATTTTGTTGTAATGTTGTCATTGATGTGGAAATTAGGGGGAGACCCTAATGTGGATAGCATGTTAGGGGAAGACCCAACCAAAGCCAAAGGGAGCGCATGATTGAGTTGAAGTGTATTAAGGGAAGACCCTTTTACAAGTTGGCCTAGCAAAGTAAGAAGAGTGCAAGCAAAGGTTTGCATCAAAGTTCTATAAATAAATTGATGTGCACATTATTAGTGGATTAAGCACAAGTGACAATATGATTTGAGGTACAGGAGTAGAGGAGCGAGTAGCAAAGTATATGGAAATCTTGAGATCGAGAAGCAGAGGTGCGAGGAATAGAGGGTTGAGGAAGTAGGAGACAATTTTGTGGCATGAAGAAGTTTGAAGTAGGTTTAAGGCACGAAGTGAGCAATTATTTGAAAATTGTTGGAAAACCTCAAAATTTCCTATAATGTGAAAAACCTCGCAATTTCAATTTATTTTAATTCACTATGTCTGTTAATAGACTGAACCTTTGCTAGCAGTTAACAATCCATCTACCAGACCCTTGTTATACCAAACTTTTTATATAAGGTATGTTTTGAATTTTTCGATATTCCATTTATTGTTGCTCTTGGTCACAGCCCCAAATCACAGAAGTGATTAGGTGTAGCAACCAAGGGCTTAAGCCCCTCAGCATATTGGCCTACAGAATATTCCATTAAAGCACTTGTTCACAGATCCTTAGGCATCTTGAATACTCAAAAGCACTCAAACAGAGTTCTTGGCCATGCGATGCTTAAGCAGAGCACCTAAGGGCTTAATGCCCTTAGCATATTGACATATCGCCCTTTGTAGTTGAGGCACAATTTCAAAGATTTTCCAATATCTGATACCCAATTAGCATCAGGTCCCAAACCTTGGTCATTGGGTGCTTAGGTGGAGCACCTAAGGACTTGAGGACCCTCGACATATCACCATATTAGTTTTTTCTTAAAACACTAATTCTGTGATTCTTTGTTGCTTTGAAGTGTCGATATTGTCAACTAACAGGAATTGATCCTTCAATTGAAGTATGTTCCCCGAGACAGGACTATACCGCCTTTTTGTTACACAAGGGAATTCTTCGATATCCCAATATCCCAGTGCCCAGGTCCGTCTACTAACAAAAAGTTCATCGATAATTGACATAAACATGTGTCGTCATTCAAGCCCCCAAAGTCTCGACTTTGCAAGCATTTTTAGTGTTAAGATATTCGAGATATTTTCTGATATTCTAGTAAAAAAGGCAAAATTTGGTGTTTGTCATCCCCAATGCCTTCTACCAAGAAATTTGACAAAGAAATTTCCAGCGAGTGTAAGTCTATCACTCGAGACTTTTCCATGCCAAGATTTTTATGGATTAAGTGACTTGTCAATCCTCTAATACTCTATATCCCAATTGACTATGTCATCAACTAACAAAGTGATTGTAGACAACTAACAAAAAAAATTACCGTCTTAAGGACAGAAAGGAAGTTGATTTTAAGGGCATTTGCTTTGTTAATGATTAAGAGGCTTGAGCATTTTTCTTGATATCCTGGTATTATGATAAGCACGAGAGCATAGCACAAGGATCCATGTGGTATATGTGTTTATTATTGGAGTTGTATGTTTCATCAATTATGCATTGTTAATAGTAATAATCGCGTAATGTATGAGCGCCAAATTATTGAAAGTGGGTTGAGGAAGCGCTTATTCTAAAAATCTAAGTTGAAGGAAGCACCAATCATGAAAGTATAATGGTGGTAAAGTGTGGATCATAATGTTTGGGTTGAAGGAAGCGCTTGGTTAAAAGTGACACAATAGAAGGTGAATGCACAAGGACAAACATAGCAAAAGGTCAATGCACAAAGAGAGATGCAGAGTAAATCGTTGCAGAATAGATTGCAAATTACAGAGGGGATTGGTGTCTTCAGTAGGTTGGTGCGTACAAATAGTTGTGGAAGAGGAGATTGGTGTCTCCTATAGGTCAGTGCCTACAAATTCTTGAAGCTAAGGAAATTAGTGTCTCTTATAGGTTGTTGCCTAAAAATTTGTGAAGTTGAGGGGATTTGTGTGTCTTGTAGGTTGGTGCCTACAAATTATTGTAATAGTAGGTTTGTTCCTACAAAGAACTATCATATAAAGGAATTTTGCGGTTATTCTCTTAAAAGAGTTCCCACGTATATCTTGTGTTTATTGAACTGCTTATGAGATTATTTTCCTTTGATTCTTGAATGTTTAAATAAATAAAAATTGTCTTTAACTGATTCACCTACCCCACTCTAAGTATAAGCATGAATCCAACAATTCGCATCAAAGCAAGTTCCTTCGACAACAACCTAACCATTTGAAGGAAGATCCTTGAGGGACCATGAACAATCTTGATGGTTCTTTCTCAAACAAAGCTCCACTATTCAATGAAACAAATTATGCCTTTTGGAGGGTAAAGATGAGGACTCATCTAATGTCTCTTGGTTTTGACATTTGGCTATATGTAGTGGATGGTTATAAAGTTCCAGCAACTCTTCCATCTAATCAAGATGGTAAGAAGGCTTTTGCAAATAATGTAGAAGCAATGAATGCAATCTTTTGTGGCCTATCACAATCAGAGTTTGTCAAGGTAATGCGTTGTTAGTCTGCAAAAGACATTTGGGACAAGCTTCAAAATAGCTATGAAGGAGATGACAAAGTAAAAAGGGCAAAGCATCAAACTCATGGAAGACAGTTTAAGAGTTTGAAGATGAATGAAGAAGAAAACATTGCAGCCTTCTTCCTTCATATCTATAAGATTGTCAATACTATCAGAGGAATTGGTGAAAAGATTGAGGAAGAAATAATTGTACAAAAAGTGTTGAGATCTCTCCCCTTGAGATTTAATGCAAAGGTATCAACTATTGAAGAGATGAAAGATCAGAAAAGTCAAAAGATGGAAGAACTGTATAGAATTCTCATTGCATATGAAATGAGGAAAGAAAAAGAGAAGTTCGAAATTTGATGCAGGAGCATCTCTTCAAAAGTCAATAAGTGATCCAAAATGGATTTTGGATAGACTCCTAAGTCTAAGTGTTCCTCACAGAGGAAAATGAAAGTCCAAGAAAGTTCCTAGAAATAGCCCCATGGCAGAGATCTTTTCATTCTGAATCTACTGCAACTTAAATGGCCAAAAATGGACTTAGGATACAGAAGTTATCACAGAAAGAAGATGCCCTTTGTTCTTTAGAAAAAGAGGGAAAATCCCCTAAAATGGGCATAAAACCATATAAAGGGAAATCACATTGGAAAAGGGTCCAAGAGGTGGACTTAAGCAGAAAGGGAGAGACCCCTGATATCCGATCTCCAATATATCGGGTCAGAGATAGGCCTGGGTTCGATATCGAGACCCCAGATGGAGCGATCGTTGATATCGGCATCGGCGGATCGGCATACCCATAAGGTAAGGACCCCGGGCCGATGCGATATTGCAATCGTCGATATCGGTAGATCGGCGTCGGTGATGCCACGAGGCAAAGGACGGACCCCTAGGCCAACGCGACTTGTGATTGCGATATATCGCATCACAATGTCGCCTCGCAGCGATGTAAAAGGGGTGATAATGCCGGACCCGATGGATTTTATAGGCGTGGTTCGATAAGTTTTGAGTTCCGATAAAAGGGGCTTTCCTGTGTATAAGCACATTTCTGTGTAAAAACCGAAATACACAGGAAATTGCCCGAAGCGATAAAGAGGACCGGAAAGGGAATTATAAACATGGCGCCATGTTATTTGAGTTTCGATAAAGTGGGATTTTGGGCGGGCCTTAGGCGGTAAGCAGTATTGGACCGGCTCCGCCCGATCCTATACAATGAACAATGCGTGGCTGGCGGAGGAGAGAGGAAAACCGCCTTTTCGAGCAAGTAACCTCCGTATTCCTAAGCCACCTGAAACAGCATGTTGACTGTTGGATCGGACGTAGATCAACGGTGGAAGGCGGACCCGATGCGATATTAGGGCGATTTCGATATAATTGGAAGTCCGATAAAAAGGATTTTGTCAGGTTTTTGAATGTTTTCCCGTGTATTTGGGATCTCGCCCAATACATTAATGCAATGAGATATAACGCCTAATGGCAAACCCGATAGGGATTTTAGGAGCGATTGAACGGGATTTCAAGTCCCAAAATCACGCCTGATAGTGTATTTTGTAGACATTCTCTGTGTAATGGGATTTTCTCAATTTTTGGGTTTTTGCCTATGAGAAGGCCCCAAAACCTCGGTAACCACTCCTGATCATCATGCCACGCTGCAAGCAGGCGTTTTTACAGGCAATGATGCATTTTGAAGCCATGGAGCCTTAGAGCCAGAGGGCTAGTCGAACTGATAAGGAGCAGGGAAGCCACAGAGGCGCAGAGAGATGATGATACGTAGAGAAACGCCTGGGGTAGCCGAAAAGCCAGAAAAATACCTCAAAGGAGGCAGAGAGCTCAATTCAAAGCAGCAAAGGCAGAAGCAAGAGAGCGAAAAGCGAATGCGCAGAGCAGCTGAGGGAGTCTTTGGAATCACTTGGAGGTCAAGTGAAAAGCCAAGAGCTTCAGAGCCAGGGGATAAGATGGTGTTCTAAACCCATTGTGTTCTGTGTAAACCAGTGGAGTTGAGCCAGGAGCTTGTAAAAGGACTTATACCATAATTCTAGAGAGCCTAGTCGAGTTGAGTAGAGCTCATGGAGACGTAGCCTAAGAGTTTTGGGTGAACTCCTAATTAAATTGTCGTCTTATGTGTTTGTTTTATGTTTGCATTGTTTACTGTTATATGTATGTTATATCAGCATAAACAACAGAATTTTAAAGCACATAAACAGTCAAAATTAAACACAAGCATACACCTTGTTTTCAAGCACATATTTAATTCCGCATTGGTTAATCATAATGACTTGGGAATATTTAAGCTTTGGAAGTGGGAGAGGTTCTTGTAACTTAGACAAGAAGCCTAAGAGCTCCATTTTCAAATCAAAAAGACCTCTAGAAAGTCCTACAAATTTACCAAAGGGAATGGGTTCCTTTATTTTAATTTAAGTTATGAAGATAGAATCAGTTCAAGAAATCGGGGATTTATTTCCCATCGAGATGTAATTCACCATTTCAAGTGGTTTGGTTACGAATTTATAGAATTTAAGTTAGACTAGATATTTTATATAAATGAGTGATTTCATCCACCTTTAGTGGATCATAGTCATGCCATCCTATTGTATATAGCTAAGTTTTGTAATGAATAAGATCAAAGAGAGTGAGTGAGATAGGAGGGAGTGGTGTAAGTGTGTGAAGTGGTCCAAGGGGACCACAATGGTGATAATGCAAAAACACCGCAATTTGTAATCATCTAGCCTATGTATCGACAAGTGAATAAAATATCATAACTCTAATGCAATTCCTAGTTGAGGAAAAATTGGTGTGTTTGTGTTTGGTTGAATTCCCTTGAATAACCATTATTGTGTTGAGCGATCGAGTGGGTCGGCTTTCTTTTCATTTGCACGAGAGATTCACGAGTGACGTTGTTAACTAATCATGTTTCTCAGGGAGGTTCCAAATTTGCAATTTCACACGAGGTCCATTCGTGGGTTGCAAAGCTCCTTTGTAAAAGGTTCCAACGCAAGGTTATACATATATCGAGGAAAATTCGTAAAACACAACTCATGATTTTACCAAGCTTTGTTGGTGCTTTTATCAGTTAACAAAGATTCATAACATAGAGACCGTCGTCATTTGCCATTCATTCTACTAGAGTCTAACCTTCTAGTGGAAAGGTTCCACCACTACCAGGGTTTGCCCTGGTCATGACGTTTTTGTAACAAATTCCTTTGTATTTAATTTCAGCCAACAGTGGATACCATAATGCCCACCACTATCAAGTAACGAAAAGTCTCAACAAAAGGTTTGTCAATAGGTAACATTCTATCAATCAGACTGATATCATACATCGGAGTACCATTATATCAAATGTTTGTTGAAATTTTGTTAAACGTCCATACCCCAATATACATTGACCATCGATATCTCGAGGAAGCTAACTTTTTGATGTTATTAAGTGACGTAAAGTACGTAAAGTTTTCAAATGGTGTTAGTTAACAAGGAATTATACCGAGCACCTATAAAAGGGGTTATGCGTCAAAACCCCAACTCACCAATATGCCAACATGATAAGTGCTTGTGCATGATACTTGGTTTTAAGTGCTTGTTTGCTATAGCGCTTCGTGCTAAGGTCTTAAGAGTCCTTGATGTTTTTGCATGGTTGTAGTGTTAAGCTCACACTGTGTATAGCACTCAGGCTCGTATGATTCGCACTTAGCGCTAATTCTATATAGCTTGGCAATATAACATGGGTTATAAGGCTGGGATAACATTTAAAGCAACCGAACAAAGCTTGAAACAGGAGTTAGCTCCCGATTAGTTGCCTATTGAAGAAGGGACTTGACAACAACCAGGTATTCAAAGAGGCCAAAAGGCACTGGTGGAAAGTCAAATTTCGTGCACATGGCATCAAAGTGGTATCAAAGGAGAATGCTCTTTGGGAGATAATTAAACTCTAAAAGGAGAAAACACAAAAAGAGGGATAGTTTAGAAAGAAAAATATTAAAAAAAAAAGGCAACAGGAAGTTGTTGTAGATAGTATAATGATGAATTGGAGATCATTACAACAATACTAGAGCAAACGTATTGGCAACGCTAGTGGTGCATCAACATAGAAATAATTAAACTCTAAGAGGAGAAGACACAAAGAAGAGGACAGTTTAGAAACAAGAATATTAAAAAAAAGCAATAGGAAGTTGTTGTAGATAGTAGAATAAGGAATTGGAGGTCATTACAACAACACTAGATCAAAGGTATTGGCAAAGCTAGTGATGGATCAGCATACAAATCTAGAAAAAGAATTCAAGATAGCAGATCAAGGCAGGAATACTCCTGACTTTCGTGAAGCTATAAGAGACTAAAAGAAAATATTGTTAAGAAAATATTGAAGAAGGAGAAGAAAGATCAGAGACTGCAGATATTGAAGTAATGGATTTATCTTTAGTAGATCCAATTTTATTAGATAAATATGAGTATGTGTTGACAAATGATGGGCAAGGAGTTATCTCTACAAGAAAGATAAATTATTTGATAAAGAACTAGAAGATATGCAAAAAGAAGTTGCGGCAAAGAAGTCTCAAGGAAATAGTTCCAGCTAGAGGAAAATGTTGGGCAAAAGAGAACACAAAAGGTATTGAAGGTGCGGGTCTAGAGTAAGATCTTGCAAGTAAATCTAACTTTTGATAGTTGGATAGAGTATGTGTTTGTGCAGGTAATAGCAAAGAAAGAAGAGAGAAGTGTGCAAAGACTATTACAGCAGAGAAGTTGTAATAATTTCAAACTAAGGTTAGGTAGAAGTTGTTGGGGAACAAGAGTAACCTCTCAGGAGAAGTGAGTAGAGCGCATAAGCCTAGAGGAGTATAGGAAGCTCAAGAGGTTCTAGAGGAAAAAATTGAGGGTGCCAGAAGACCAAGTTTAGGAGGGAAGCTTTGTGAGGTATTGTGTAGCAAGGTGAAAAAGGCTTGTCACTGCAAAGCCTTATTTGCAACTCACAGTTGAGCATGGAGAAGCTCATAAAGAAAAATATGGAGATAACTAAAGATAGTCAAGCAAAGAGTCCAAGAGAAAGACGCAACAAGATGAGCAAAGATGTCAGAGTAATTTGCTGAAAAAAGATGAGTGACAAGAAATGAGACAAAAAGATTGTCGAGTTAAAGGAACAACTGACTGTGATGATGATTCTACCATGAGAGGAAATTACAGAAGAACTAAGATGTGGATTGAGGTTGTAGAAGAAGGCCAAGTGGCCTTTTAACCAGTTAAAGGTGAGGAAAGTTCAGTACAAAACAGTCCTTGGGAGTAGGCCAAATAGTTCATTTGTGTGAACCAAAACAGGGAACAATGCTTGGAAAGAATGATGCTAAAGATAAGGTACAAGCTAAGAGGCTTGAAGGAGTACTTGGAGAACCTAATCAAGCACCAAGAGAGGATGCTAGAGGCCTCAACAGAGACAAAAGGGTCTTGTGTTTTCAAAACTAAAAGTTTGTGTGTGTGTGCAGGTTAGAAAGATTGACAGGCTCAAGAAGCTATGATGAAAGAAGATAAACAATTGTCTCGTTAAGGCATAGAAGAGGACAAGACCAAGAGAGATTCAGAGATAGAAAGACGTACAAGAGGATGTTAGCAAGACCTCCTATTGACAGATCCAATGGGAATTTGGGTCAACTGGCATAACAGCAAAGAGTATCCAGTAAACGAGATGACAGATTTTGAGAAATAAGTCAAATAACTGAAATCTTGGAAGAGTAGCTAGCAAACCCTAGGATTGAAGAAGGTTACAGAACAGTTGTAGACAGAGAGCATCCAACAATGTCTAATAGTATTGATATAGTTGGAGAAGTTGGAAAAAAAAAAGGTGATCTCAGAGGAAGGTAAAAAGCAACCTTTTAAAGGACAACCAAGGATAAGCTTATTATAAGATCATTCATCTAAAGATAAAATGGATGGAGGCATATGAGGAAGGAAAGTCAGAGAAGATTTCAAAATTAAGACAACATTTCAAGCAAAAGAAAGACAAGGTAAGTTTCCCAATTCAGGGCAATATGAATCAGGTTCTGAACAGAATGAAGATCATGACAAAAACAATATGTCATTTGCAGAGAAACATAATAAGAACCAAGAGGATGTTTTGGAAGGAATTAAGGAGAAAATAGGTGTTGAACTTATCCTCATTTTAGACTTTAAGCAACAAATTTTAAATATTGAATGTATAAAAGAGGTGGAGGACTACATTAATATGATAGAGGACCAAAGTATTTTTGGAAATAAGTTTGCTTTTTCTATAGAAGCAGACAAGAATAGGAGTTCTAAAAATGAAGGTAGTCAGTCTTCCATACAGAAGCAAGAAGGTGAGAGAAAGCAAATAGGGAACTTGAAGATTTGGATAGAGAAAATGAGAGTTCTTATAACTCCTATACAAAGTATTGCTAAAGCAATGTCCAGTGAGTATGGGCAGAAGTATGCTTTGATAGAAGAAGAATACCCTGAGGAAGGTAAGGATCAAAGAAAATGTGGTATTACAGACAATTGGAGTAAAAACTGGGAACAAATTCTATTTTCTGCACAACAAAAAACGGGAGATCAAGGAATTGACTAGGAAGACAACAAAAAGGTTGAGGATCCAAATTAGAGAAGGGGATCAAAGACTGATCTAAGGCCCAATTTGTTGGATTAGATCTAAAGCATTGCAATCTGTAATTTTCTTAGTCGGGCCATTATCCCAAGATGAGAGCCCAAGTGTGTTCTAAAGTTAATGAGGAGCTAATGAATGGGCAGAATCTATCTGTGTCAATGTGATTGAGATTAGTTATTTTTGTTTCCACTAATTAAGTTAAGAATTTAGTTCTGCTTCCATTCTGTAGATATATAATCTGCTAGCTCAATGAATTGTCGAGTGCTACGTTTGCAAGAAAAATATTAACATGGTATCAAAGCGAGAAACTCTAAAAACAGATTTCTAAATCACAGAGAAGCCAGGTTCGTACAAGATCATCATCAAGGCCAAGTTCAGCCACAATCTACAAGGTAAATTATTATTTTTGGGGCTGAAGGAAATCAGTCATACGGTGGTACGGACACAAAAAAGTTGTTGCAGGGGGGATGAATCCAAAATTTCTTTTAGTTAAGTTTTAAAGAAAAAATAAGAAGGGGGGTTGCCAACAGCCTGAGTAGGCTGTCAAACACACTCAGTTGTCAGCCATCGGGCCGACAGTAGACACGGAAGAAGGCAGCAGCTCAAGGGAAACAAGAAGCCACAGCAGCTAGAGGGAGCTAGAGTTGCCAGAGCAACTAGTCGAGCCATCGACAGAGCACAGGGTCAGAGCCCAATATCATCAACAGAGATCTGTCAAAGGCACTAATAAACAAGCGCAGGTTTACTAGGCAGGCGACAGGCCATGGGGTTCATCAAAAGTGCAGGGAGAGGTTGTTGGGAGGACAGCAAAATGCATAGGAGGTAAATTGCCAATGAGTCGCAGGGAAGTCACATTAGACAAAGAAAGAAAATGTCAAGGCGAGGGGCAGCTATTAAACATAGAACAATGCCAGCAAGTGCAGACAGTCTCCAAGGTTTGGACAAGGCACGAACAAGGGCGCCAGTGTTGAGTTTGGAACATCAGCAAGGACCGTCAAGGGTGGCGCTGACGAATAGTGCATCAGCAGCAGTCTGAGGCTCAGCAAACCATGAACCCATCCAGCAAAGGACAGAGAAGGTGCAGGATCATACATAAGAGGTCGCATTATGGATGCAGTAAGGTCATTGGGCACAAGGAACACAGGTGTAGACAGGGGCAAAGAAAGCTGCCAAAGCTCCTATTACAGCCACAAGTTGAGCAGCGAAGCGAGGGACATGAACAGCCAATCTTAGGTTCGATGAGCCCCCAAGGTACACAAATCAACCATCAGGTAGTCAGGTAAAAGATTCAGGCAGCAAGCCAATAGTGAGAGTGACTGGCATAGATCAGCCCCTAGAGGGAGAGTGGGAGACCGCACCAATCAGGGTGTCACAGCCAGAACCATTTTCAACTGATTGTCATTTCAAGATGGCAGCAATCGGTCTGAGGTTTAAGGACAAGTTGGAGGGCACTTAAAATTTCAGACTATGCCACATGGAAGGAAAGAATAGCATTGGTTCTCATAGAGAATGACCTAGGGAATTTTGTAAAAAACCAGGTTACAATTGCTCCAAACATTATAGCTCTGGCAACCCATAATTTGAAAGATGTGAAAGCCAGATGTGTCAACACGGATGAGGTGAAGGATTGTGCAATCCCCCACATATCAGGGAAGAATAATGCCCATGAGATGTTGACCACTCTGATGAACCTATATTAGAGTGATAAACAAAATCAAAAAATAGCGTTGAGGGAAACACTCAAGAACAGCAAGATGACTGAATTAGGCACAGTGGCATCATACCTCACTAGGATTCAACAAGTTCGAGATGAGATTGGAGTTGTTGGGGTAATCGTTTTAGATGAGGAGTTTGTAAGGATACCCTTGAGAGGGTTCACAAAACCATGGTCTACCTTTGTGAGAAGTGTTCTAGCATGAAAGAAACTACTAGATTGGAGCAGAGTGAGGGATGACTTCACTCATAAGGAAATATAGGAGAAATCATTGTCTAGAGGACAACAAAAAAAATGGGATGATGAAAATCTTGCTCTTGTCAGTCAGGCAACAAGGAACAAAGGTTCAAGTAGCAGGGGTGAGGAGTCAACCTACAACCCAAGAATAAGGACTTGAATAAGGTCAAGTGTTTTGCCTGTCATAAGTCGGGACATTATGATTCATTGTGTCCAGAGAGGAAGAAGGGGGCAAGGGCAAGCAGTCAATTGTAGCTGAGTCAATAGAAGCTCAGGAGGAGTTTGCCAAGAAGTTTGAAACGTTCACACTTGTTTCCTACCTTACCTTAGGCACATTACCAATGGGTGTTGTGAAAATTCCTAGATCTAACAATCTCTGGAATCCTACTGCAACCAGCGGAATCTACTTCACCTAGATTGTAAATTACATTACAAACTTATTTCAGAATTCTTCTTGAAACATTGAAGTAAATTACTGAAGCAGCCTACACCAAATTAAATATGATTCTGAAACATAGAAACAAAGCAAGGAAAATAGAAACACATGGGGCACTGTTATTTTTGGATAAAAGTCCCCGAAAAAACCCAATGCAGGAAAATCGGTGCAGCAACTCTAAGGATTTTATTATTATGCAGGAGAAAATCTAAGTACAATTCTAGGATGCTCAACTAACAATCCGATACAAAGAGAATATTGGACAAAAGAATGGTGAAATGATCTCACCCTGTCACTGGGAGAATCAGTGACTAATCCTGTTGAACTGGAGTGGTGTTGTGGGGGAGCACCCCCCCCCCCCGATCCTGCTCCCAATCTGCGCTCTGGGCGAGAGCGACTCGAGAGAAGGTCGGGAGCGCGCTCCCTAAAAAAAAATCGCTCCCTGCCTTTTTGGGAGCATTTTGCCTTTTTTGCAAAAAAAAAATTGTAGTAATGTTCGAAATGCAATTTTGTTTGAAAGAAACAAATAATTTTTGATTGGGGCAGCTTAATAATCAAGTCTAAGCCCTGGTATTGATATGCTATTCATCCGATGAAAATGAAGATTAAGGAGAATGTCACTTTTACTTAAATTTTTAACATTACCATGAAATGACTCAGGATGTTTGAGAGTGGTTCCGACCTCATTGGATTTCATATGGAGAAAGTTGAATTTTAGATTTCATTCAAAATCCTGCAGACTTATCACTTTTTCAGGATTTCAAGATTGGGGGATTGCAATGTTTCCATTGAATTTTGTCATGTATTAGGGTATGGAACTCGTATTTAATCAAGAGCACCAATCCCTCTATGTACCTTGTTGTTAGTGACATTGGTTGTCGAACTCCTCTATCATGACCCTCCTAAAAATGTACGCATCACTCAAACAAAATCTTGACTTGACATGCTATGCATTTTCTATCTTATGTTAATGCTTAGAGGGTGATATTAATGACAAAGATCGCTACACAAATACAAAGGTAATGACAAAGATACCTCTGGATATTAATGCTTAGAGAGTGAATTAATGACAAAGATCCTGATTTTCCAACAACACTAAAAAATTAGACATTTCTCGTGGTGGCAAGAGGCCCAAGCATAAGAAATAGATAATAGATTTACTTCTCTTTTCTAGTTTCTAGTAGCTTTTATAACTATTGACTCGTTTATATTTATTATGATATTCTTTTAAACAATATATGACAATTTAAGTTTGAAGTTGGAAATTATAACTCATTAGTAATGAATTATGAATATGATGCTTCATGAAAGTTGAAAGTTGTTTCATTTCATTTTATAACATTTCATTTCATGTTAGATATTATTTGTTGTAATGGTTACACTTAGCTTACAAGTACAACTTTGGTGATCAATGATGATAAATGTTATATATTGAATTCTGAAAGCTTGAAACTTTAAGATTTATGAATCATGAAACTCAATATGTTGTATGTCACTATGTTACTAACTTGTGGACGTGGTTGATGAAGATTATAACTTCTAGATGATTGTTGTTATTTGGTTCAATCTATGTTTTTTTTATGTTTTTTATATCTAATTCATTATTCTACATGTTTTTGTTGACATATATGTATCAAAATATAAAAAATATGTATATTATAAAAAACGCTCCGGGATTCGCTCCTAAACCGGGAGCTTCTGAAAATGTCGCTTACGCTCCCGTTTTCGCTCCCGCTCCCTGCTTCTGCTCCCGCTCCCAAGTAACACTGAACTCGAGGCTCTGCGTCACCCTCTGCATGGCCTCTGCGCAGAACTGCGTCACTCTCGACAGTTTCTACATCCCCCCTATTGGGTATTACGTTGCCCATCTTCTAGATCCTTTGCTGGCTAAGAAAATCGATCTTCTGCCTCCCAGACTCACACCCCGGCTTCCGACAACTGAAACTCGACTTCCCCTCAAGGACTGTGTTGCCTCTTAGTCAACACTGCGGGGGCCAGTGTCAACCTTCCTCTGGACATCTTTCTATCTTCCCCAGTGTTCTACGGGGACTCGTCCCCCCCCCCTAGGGTTAGCTCTCGCTCCCCGCGCTCCGGGGACTTGGGAACGAGTAGGGGACGTTTCCCCACGCCCCAAAATGAGAAACTCAGGGGACGTGCCAAGGAGTGTTTCCTTATCCTAAGGGCGGTTCCGGAAAAAGGGACATGGGGGACGGGGGAGCGAGGGGGGAGTAAGGGGCGAGGGGGGATGGGAAGGGGCGAGGGGGGGTATGGGGGGACGTGGCACACGTTTATGCAAAAAGAATGATTTTAATTAGCTTAACCCTAAAACTAATATTTAATTAACAGTTAAACTAAGCGTAGGGTTTTGGAATTTAGTTGTTTCATGTTATAAAATATGGCAGGGTGAACACATAACAACACACACAGCCTTCGCGCTGTGTGTGTATTGTTATTACTAGATATGATCACTCCCATGCATGGAACCTCGATGGCATCTGTTGGAAGATTGCAGATTGCAGAATGGACCCTTGATATGGCTATCACATTGGTAATGTGATTTGGTTATTTGCAGGAATTCTGGAGTGCACATATTAGACAGAATTGAAGACAGATCTTGAGGATTTCTATCACTATGAACTGTCGACCCTCTGATTAGACAAATTATGAGTTTGATCCAAACAAATTCATTTATCTGTGGTTGCTGCTCAATATTACCCTACACATTCTGTGAGGAGATCATCCTTGAAGTGGTTACTCATCAATGCTTCTCTGCTTATCTCAAAGCTCGACTCTTCAAGATTCACTATGGATGATCAACATCAGAGGCTCCCTCTTGAGAAGAATTCAATTTGTGACAATAAGAAATATTTAAAGGCAAAGAAGTTCAACATCAAATTAACTTAACTTTTATGTGGCAGTGCTTGCTTTCTAAAAGACACATCGATCACGTTGAAGTATTTTTGATTTCTCTAAGTAACCCTAAGTGGTGTCTTACAAGTATCTGTATAATCAAGTTACAGTAATCCTTGAGGTCATTATAATTTGAATTTAAACAAGAGTTTCAAAGTAAAGGAGCAGACGTTGTAATACATATAGCCAGATTGTCAGATATGGAAGCTACAAGTTTAGATTGCAGATTTTTGGAGTTATGATAGAAGTATGAGTAATGTTCTAGACACAAATGTGCATCAGTGGACAGAGGCATTAGCATCTTGTTATGCCATCAGGAGTTTGCACAACAGTCACTCTTCAACAAGGATACAATTGACAATAAAATTCACACGAACATAACACAACACTGTTGTTTTATATATCCTTGTAATTGATACTATGTACAGATGGGCAAAACTCACCAATGATTATAGCAATTTGGCCTAGAATTAAACAAAGTTGCCTTGATAACATATTGTTGAAGTTGCAGAGGACAAAAGTGTTAAGATTCTGAGATTAAGATCTTTTATTGATAACAGAGATGCAGGAAGAATAGATCTACAGTGATCTTCTACAATGACATTGTTGAGGTTTGCTGTGTATTATCAGAATGCTGAAGATGGTGGTATTGTTGTCTTTGTATTTTGTTATAATGTATGATCATTGATGTATGATTATAAATTAGAATTATAAATTTATTATTTTATATGATATTAGAAATTTAGATAATGATATTCATATCAATAGTCATGCTTTGCAGCTTTTCAATTCAAACCAAATTGTCATAGTGGACGCAATTAATAAATTATATTTTAAATTTATAAGTTTTTAAGACCTTGACGCTCCCCCACGTTTCCTAAAAAATGGTGGGGAGCTTTTGCATAGGCCGCTCCCTCGCCCCCTCGCTCCCTCACCCCCTCATCCCGGAACCTTGGTGGAACATTGTAATCCCTCTACCTCGTACTTTCCGGAAATTCCTTCTTCCGGATTCTCAGCTACAAGAAACCTCCTCAATCAATTTTTCCTCCTGAGAACTTCTCACTTCAGAAAATTGATTTCCTTGATCTCTCAGTGTGTCTTCCAAATGACCCTCAAGCCCCTTCTCATATCTCTCAATGTGTCTTCCAAATGACCCTCAAGCCCCAAATCAACAGGTGTGTGTTTGTTAGACAATAGAGCCACACAGCGTATGACAAGGACACGTGAGTTGTTCGACAACTTGATTGAGTGGGAATCATAACTACATGTACAGTTTGAAGTTGATTCCAAACATGCAGTGAAAGGGGTTGGAACAATGATATATTCCAACTTGAGTCAACAAGCAAGTGGCAGTAAACCAAACTTCCAAAAATTCAAAAGTGAGAAATGTCTGCCTTCTTGCCTGTGAATGCCTCCTCTAGTGTAACTCATCCAAGCGCCTTAGTGGACTCCTATTCTATAGATAGACTACAGTGTTGCACGCATCTGCCCAGAGAAATAATGGCAATCCCTAATCATGCAACATGACCTTGGCCGCTCCAACAATGCTCTTGTTCTTGCACTCAGCCACCCCATTTTGTTGAGGTTTATAAGGTGTGGTGAGCTCCCTCCTAATGCCCTCCTTAGCACACAAATCCTTAAAGGCATTGGAGATATACTCCCCTTTGTTATCTGATCTCAGCACTTTGACATTCTTTCCTGTTTGGTTCTCCACCAATGCTTTGAACTCGAACTTTGAGAACACCTCATCTTTCTTCTTCATGAAGAAGATCCACGTCTTCCTTGAATGGTCATTAATAAAAGTGAGGTAATACTTGTATCACATGAGGGATGGAGAAGAGAATGGACCATATAAGTTCAAATGAACCAAGTCAAAGATGCCTTTCGCTCAATTTTCACTGTTGGGAAAGGACATCTTAGCATACTTGCCAAGTGTGTAGCGCTTGCACAAATTATGTTGTATGTGTTGCACTGTGGCAACCCTGTGGCTATCTCCCATACATCTATACCATAGCCCCCAAGGTGTCATCCTTGCTCATGGCACTCTTTGTTACTTAAGGTCGCGGTTGTCTTAAACAGTCACCTGTAAATGTTTTTCACCCACTCCAATCTGCTTCATAGCTCCATAATTCAAGGGCTTGAGGTAGACCTTTCCTTTGCTGAAAAATGACCTCATAACCCTTGTCCTCTAGGGTTGAAACTGAAACAAGGTTGTTTTTAAGACCTGGAACATAGAGGACATCCTTGAGATGAAGAGGGCTACCAAACTCCCTCTCAATTCTGATAGTACCCACGCCCTTGGACAAGTACCTGCCATCATCTCCTAGCTCAATGTGAAACTGTGTGTCCTTCTTTGTCAACTAGTTGATGTATTCCTTGTCCCCAATCATATAGTTGAATACTCCACTGTCAATGTACCATATGTTGTTGGCTATTGAGCTTGACATGCAAGTAATGAGCGAGAACTCCTCAAACTTGGAACTGAACTCATTCACCTCTGTCGAAGTTGTCACTTGGTCCTTCTTGGACCCCTTCTTCCCTTGAGGGCACCTAGTGGCGTAGTGTCCAAACTAATGGCACTAGGAGCATTTTATTTTTGCTAAGATCCTTCTTCTTTGTCTTGCCTTTAGAGCTGGACTTGGACCCTCCCGCGCTTTTCTTTCGTTTGGGCTTTCCCCCTTTGCCAGCTAGGCCAAAGTACTCCTCGTCCTCATGTTTAGCATGAGCTCCAGATCTAGCCTGCCTCCAAATCTCCTGAACACAATCACCCCACAATCGCTCTTAGTCTAAAAGCTTCTCTCTGCCACTCACTACGTCCTGGAAGTTATCCCATGACTTGTGAAGCCCTAATAGCACAAGGCTCACCATATCTACTCCAGAACTGTCTCCCCCACACTAGCCAACTCATCCTTCACCTTGGTGAACCTGGTGAGGCAAGAGATTATGGACTCAGTGTTACCCATCCGGATGTTTCTTAGTTTGTCCTTGAGCACAAATTTTTTGGCCTCACTTGAGCCCTGATAAAGGTTCAAAATGGTTGTCCACATTTCTTTGGCAGTGTTCTTACAGAAAAGATGTGGCACAATATGGTCTTTGACTCCCTCAAAAATGATCCTTCTTGCTTTGGCATCATTCTTGTTATGTTGAGCCAACTATAAGGGGTCGGTTGGTGTGGCTGGTGGGTTTTCCACATACTCCTTCACACCCTGCTTTTCTAGCACCATAGTAATCCTCTCCTTCCATGAGTAGAAATTTACTACTCCCTGCAAACTGTGCTCTGGTCTCATACGCTGTTAAGGCATCCTATTGGTTGAACTCATCAGAAACCCTAGCACGCTGATTTGACTAGTAAAAAATGCGCTATGTGGGTCACAACCCTAGGTCGTAATGCTAGAAACCCTAGTGAAACCCTTCAACTATATTGTGCCTTCCTTCTATGCCTTAGCTTGTTCCTGACGTCAAAAACATGGGTGTTGGTCTTTATTCAAAAACATGGCTTTAATACCATGTTAGTTTTTCTTAAAACTCAACTTTCTAATCTGTGAATTTTTACCAAGTAAAGAGATGAAATCTGAACTTTAACTTTAACCCACAAATATACTAAGTTTACTAACTATCATGAACAAAAATAAGGACAAATGATGACAAACACACCAAAAAACCATACACAATAAATTTACCCAACCCCAACTGGGGAAAACCTGTAAACTTGATGGCTTCTATTAAGTTGTTTCAACAAAAATATTGTTCAAAAAAAATTTACAAAGGGAAAACTTCCCTTATTTCTGCAAAGTTCTCAACACGTTGATACACCCTCTCTCAACCTCTTGGCCCAGTCAATCTATGCAATGTTTGAACTCGTATAGCTTCATACAGCCTGGACGCGGCCTCTTTTGCGCACTAAATGCGGCCTAGCAGAAGTATGCGCTAGTTGGAAAAGAAGTTGTAACAGCTTCTCTTTCTCCCTGTATTTATCAAGAAATCAATAGGCCAGCAATTAGAGTGATTTCTCTTTATTTGATAATTTTTTGTGAAGTTATGTTGGTTTCTTATTACTTTTATTATGTTATTTTCATCAAACAATTACCAAAACCATAAACCATGAAGATCACAAAAAGACAATGAACATAAGATGTAGGCTCCAAACCAAGACAAAACCCCTCTAAGGGGAAAACCCAAAAAATTCTTCTCTTCTTACAAAATCAAATCAAAGTGAGATATCCAAGACCAAGACCTCTCACAGGACTCAAGTCAGCGCGCCTTCCAAGCTCTTCAACAAGTCAAAGTCAACTCTAGTCAAAGCCCTCCAAATCTGGTCAAATCTCTAATTTTGGCCCCTGCAACTAGCTCTGCAATTTTTGTCCCCTGCAATTCTTGCAATTTTTGCATATGTGCCAAATTCTAGGACAGATTCTCTGTTTTGACCCTTGCTCTCTCTCCTTTAACTTCAGCTCTTCTTTTGGGCTTCTTTGCTTGTTTTTCTCTCACTTCTTGGCACAAAAATCGAACTTGCTTGCTGGTCTCCAAATGAGGTCGAACTGTCCTCTATTTATACACATCTAGGAGGTTGAATGGGTCCCTTCCAAGGCCAACTTGTCCAAGCAAGGCCGACCTGGTCTTGTGGGGGAAAAAATGACATTTTTTACTCAAATAAAATTATTTTTCCACTTTCTTTTTGAAGTCCAAATGGGACTTGATTCCAATACAATAAACTGACTCATGACAAATATTATTTTGACTCAGAACACCCTAAAAGCATGAAGAACATGATTGACCTAATTAATAATTTGGCTTGAGCATGAAACCCATGATTGAAAAATAATATTTTTTTTTCTTCTTTTGCTTTTTACATGAAATACATAATAATGCAAATTATGAAGACCAAACCTAGTTACATTTTCCAACACTCCCTCTCAACTAGAGAGGTATTCATAATTCCACAACTGGTAAGGTTACTCCCAAATTGAAATATTTTCATAAGAAGAGTCGGATTGATAAGTCATTTTCAAGCATCAACATCATAACCAGCGTTGTCAAATTACAACATAGCAAGGCCTTGACTTGACAAGCTCTAACTCTCCACAAGATTAGAGCACAATGTTGGGAGGCGTACATATGGACACCAACACCACAGCCTCTCAAGGCGCATACCCATTCATAAGTTCACTAGGTATGTCCTTCTAGGACTATTCTTATCTTGGGTTCTTAATCCTCAAAGAACATCGGTCATGTTCGACCACTCTTATCTTGGATGCCCTGTCAAATCCTCAAAGAATGTCAGTCCACGGGACTACTTCCTATCTTGTATTCCCAATCCTCAAGGAGTATCAGTCCCCGATGCTTATCCAATCCTCCATTCTCCCTCCCAGTCCCTTCACTAGACTTACGGTTGTTATTCTTGGTCTAGTTCATGACACATGGAGAACACGGTATCCCACATCACTTCCTCTCAATTAGAGAGGTAATCTTCATCCCTTCTCAAACACGGAGTAAATCTTGGCTCCCTCTCAACCAGGGAGACATAACTATGAACTATATCTTGTCTCATACTTCATCAATACAATAGCTACTTGCTCTTCCGTTGAGATCTTAGTTGTAGCTGTCAAGGCTCCTATCTTGCATCATTTTATCGTACTTGAGCTTCGACCTTCCTGGATGTCATGCAGGTTGAATAGGGTGTTGAAAATGTAGAGAGCAAGGTCTTTTGGCTTGTGCCTTTGCCAATGAATACCTCAAATTGTCCTTCTCCCAGTATGAGTGCGAGCTCATGAGTTAGACTTCAATTAGGATGGGTTATTTCTAGTTTACTGGAATAATCATCAAGTTAGCATGATGCATAGAGTTGGAGCTTCATTTAAGTGGAGTCCTCATCAGTTTAACTACAAAACGAGGTGGCGGTTACAAGTTCAGTTAGAGTGAGTTAGTCTTCAGTCTTGATTGAAGGAAGGACGAGTTAAGAACTCCAGTGTTGATTGGAGAGAAAGAGTGTCACTCTCAATTAACTAGTCAATTAGAACTCGAGCTCTAAATTTGCAATGGGTCTCCTTGCATGCTCGAATTGGGCCTATAAAGAGGAGGACGAAGGCACAGGAAATTAAAAAGTTTTGTTCACAAGGTTTGTGAAATAAGACAGCTCACGAGTTTGTGAGGGCATCTTTGATTGTGTAGAGCGCAGAGCTTGTGTCCTAATGTTAAATTTGGACAACTAGGTCCAAACTCCATGTTCTGATGCTCAGATTAAGAGGCTAATATTTTTGTTGGATTCCTCTTTCTGAGAAGTGTAAAATCCATATAAAATAGTCTTAATCCGATGAGCAGAACTTATATTATTTATTACTCTCAATAAATTATATGTGCAAGGTCGGCCAGTTTTGTAATGTAGGCTCACATGCCCAACAGATGTGTCACACACCCTCATTGATGGATATAAATACAGGAAAAGTTGGAGAGAATTTCATCACAACACAACTCACATCTTCCTCTCTCATCCTTAAGAGTACGAGCTACCTGGAGGACGAATTTCAGCCACACGTGGGAAGGACGAAGAGGACAGACCGTACGGCTGAGCTGTAGTACGATTTTTTGCTGCTAGGGTTTCGCAGAAGTTTGACCAGCGTTGACTTTGGTCAACGCTTGGTCTAATCAAGCTGAAAACTTGTG
>APFE030202728.1:3737-69302 GCA_000404065.3 Pinus taeda
TTCCAACATCAATTTCGTATCAAAAAAATTGATGGGAAAACACTAATATGGGGCAAGAAGTATTCAATTACTACAGAATGGGCACCGTTGTCAGGTTTGCAATTTTTGAAGTTCATTCCAGATCATCCAATATTTGCAACGAAAATATTGTTATTACAATCAGTTGGTGAAGTTCATAATGCACACAAACAAAACAGAGATATAAATTATTCTGATTTTCTAGAAGAAATAAAAAAATGTATTAGATATACATATGAGTACTTTGACATTGCTGATTCAGTTTGGTGGGAGTCATTTTTCAATAATCAAAGTGATATCATTTCAACAAGAACAAAATAAGATATACCTTTGAAAAATCCATTTATTTGGCCACAAAATGTGTCGAATGCACATGAGGAAATAGAAATTGTTGAACAACAACAATCTCAAGGTATCATTAATTCTTCATAGGCAGAGGAAAGAGAGATGTATATTGCTTCCAGAAGATCTCGTGCACAACGTCAAGCCATGGAATACCTTTATAGGGGTTCAATACAGGATATTAAGGAGGGATGCATGATTGCACTGCTAGCAGATGGAGATCTCAATGGCTATCCATTTTGGGTTGCTAAAGTTATAAAGGTCTTTACAGAAAATGAGGATGTTACAAGTGTTGAAGTACATTGGTATGCCACAAATACACACCCATTCAATGGTGTGTATAAGCGAGAGATGGTAGTTGACAGAAAAAATGGCAGACAAAGAAAAAGAAATGGTACAAATATAAATCGTCGCCGCACAGACATATTGAAATTGGAGGATGTTGACATACTTTTTTATGACTTAAATTTAACAAAGAGGGGAACTCTTCACTTCAAGACGATAGATATTCTGAAAAGGTTGTTACCAGAAGGAACAATATTGAGATGGGAGTCTGCTGAAACCAGTCGTAGATCTAGAAGAATTTTAAAACCTGAAATGATGGGCATGCATGTGGACTCAGATGGGGCACTAGTTGATGAAAGAGAAGAATATGGAACATCTTCATCAGCATCCAGTGACTCATCTAAAGATGTGAATTCTAATGGCATGCAAGAAAATATGAGTGATTTTGAATAATTGTTTAAGACAGTTTATCTAACTGATGTATGCATCGTCTCTTGAAATAAAAATTTTGATTTCCATATGGTGTTAAATGAGAAGTTATGAGACACTTTTATGTTGTTAGATCATTTTACTAGCATTTTTTTAAAATTTTAAAGATTGACCCTAAAAAAAAATCATCGATCCAGTATAATCACTTTTTTGTTTTCAAGCTATATTTTGCACGAAAATTTTGTTTTCACTACCATTTTTAAAACATGTTCAAAGTTAGCCCTAAAAAAAAAAACCATTATTCCAATATACACACTTTTCGTTTTTAGCACTGTTTTTGATGTTTTTTTGGAATTTTTTGGCCAGAGTTCCCATTTTGAGTTTATAGTTCCCATTTCAAAGTTTACATTGTTATACCCATTAGGGTGGTTAAATGACAAAGCATAACTACAAGTGACTAGATAATGCAAACTCAAGTTTTCTTTTGGATCAACATTTGTAGATGAGGTTGAGTTAGACATAATTCCTTTGGATATATGTGGAATTTTTTTAGGAAGTCCTTACTTGTATGACAGAAAAGCTATTTTCTATAGAGTTGAGAACAAACATCTACTTGTTAAAGATGGAATCGAATACTTTGTAAGAGCTCATAAGCTCAAGAATAATTATACTCTCATAGACTCAGGGTAGATGAAAAGAATGATAAATTCATGTAAAAAATATTGCTAAAGGTTGTAAAGGAAAAGAAACCTGATAAAACCAATGTATTTGAGGGTTGCAATGCTAAACAGCAAGCTAATTTAGAAAAGGTTGTTCCATAGTATGATATCTTGCTTCAAGAACCTAAAGGTCTACCACCCAAAAAGGAAATAGTGCATGATATTATTTTGCAACAAGATGCTCCATTGCCTAACATTGGAATGATTAGGTTGTCTGATTTAGAGAATGCAGAAATCAAGAAGCAGGTGTAGGATTTGCTTGAGAAAGGGTTCATCAGACCTAGCACGTCACCATGTGGGTCACCAATTGTTTTGGTGAGAAAGAAATATGGCTCATGGAGAATGTGCATTGATTACCGAGAAATGAATAAGATAACAATAAAAAATCATCCCCTCCCTCGCATCGATGATCTTTTAGATCAATTGAAAGAAGTTGTTTACTTTTCCGAGCTAGACTTGCATAGTGGATACCATCAGGTCAGAGTTGTAGAACAAGATGCATGGCAGACTGCTTTCAAAACAAAGCAGGGATTGTATGAGTGGCTGGTTATGCCTTTTGGCCTAACTAATTCCCCTACTACTTTCATGAGATTAATGAATGATGTATTCATACCTTTTCTTGATGATTTTCTTATTGTGTATTTGGATGACATTCTGATATTTAGCATAACGTGGGAAGAACACTTAAAGCATGTTAAGCAGACAAGTTAGATGTTTTAAAAAAGAGAAAACTTTATGTTAAACTCTCAAAATGTGAATTTGGAAAAACATCTTTGAATTACTTGGGTCATATAGTAGGGGTGGTGAATTGAAGATAGATCCCTCTAACGTGGAAGTCATTGTGAACTGCCCTAAATCCAAATCTGCTACAAAAGTTAGAAGCTTCTTAGGAGCAGTACAATATTGGAGGAAGTCTACTTCTAACTTTTCCTCAATTGTAGCTCCCGTAGATGCTTTAACAGGATTAAAAAAGGTGTTTCAGTGGGGAGTCAAACAACAGAAATCCTTCGACACCTTGAAAGAAAATATTAGTTCAACACCTGTACTAGCACTACTTGATCTTCAAAGACCATTTGAGATCCAAATGGATGCCAGTGACTATGCCATGGGAGCAATGTTGACACAACACAGTAAACCCATATGTTATCATTCTGAGACATTTAATTCTGCATTAGTTAACTATCCTACATATGATAAAGAATTGTATGCATTAGTACAAAGTGTGAAAAAGTGGAAACATTACTTAATGGGAAAAGAGACAGTAATACATATTGATCATCAACCACTTCAATATCTACACTCCCAAACTAAGTTGCAGCAGTCAAGACACTATATGTGGATGGGTTTTCTACAACAATTTCATTTAGTCATTAGATATAAAAAAGGAATACACAATAAAGTTGCAGATATGTTATCTAGACCCACTATAAATGCATCTACTACACTTAAGAATAATTTTGTGTTACATGAGAGTTACATTGAACAATATGCTCAAGATATAGACTTTAAAGATTTATATGCAACTTTACGTCAAGGAAAATGAGTAGAAGAATTGGATTATCATGTAAAGGACCAACTCTTATATCATTGTGGGAAGTTATTCATTCCACAAACTAAACGAGTAAAGATAATTCGAGAAGCACACACTTCTCTAATATCAGGTCACTTTGGGGTAATTAAAATAGTTACACAGCTACAAAGATTTTGTTATTGTCCAAGAATGAATGAGATAGTTTCTAGATATGTAAGAGGGTGTACTATGTGTGCTAAAAGCAAGCCCAACAATAGAAAACTAGGCTTGTACACTCCATTACCAGTTCCTTCTCACCCTTGGGAAAGTGTTTCCATGGATTTTGTTAGAGGACTGCCTAAATCTAGGAAAGGTCATGATTATCTTTATGTTGTTGTCAATAGGTTTAGCAAAACGTGTATTTTGATACCTTGCAATAAACAAATTATTGTTGAACAAACTACAAAACTCTTCTTTCAACATGTATGGGTTCATTTTGGATTACACACTTCCATTGTATCTAATCGAGACACCTAATTTGTTGGAAAGTTTTGGTCATGTCTGTGGGAACTGATGGACACCAAACTGAAGAACAACACAGCTTTCCATCCACAAACTAATGGCCAAACAAAAGTATTTAATAGGAAAATGATCTAGTTACTCAGGGGATATTGCAGCAAGCATCCTAAGCTTTGGGATGAAGATTTATGTTATGTGCAACATGCTTACAACAAAGAAAAACATTATTCCACACAAAGATCTCCTTTTGAGACCTGTTTTGGTTTCACACCATGGTCTCCTTTAGATTTTGTCTTTGGTAAAGACACCATAGTCGATGGACACAATGATGTGGATAGGGCAACTAGGTTCATTGAGCAAATCCAAGAGATCTGCTAGGCAGTATAGGAATAGCTGGAAAAGAGCCAAGCCAAATACAAGGCAAGGCATGACAGGCATCAGATGGAGCATAGTTTCCAAGTTGGTGACCAAGTCTGGATGTATATCAGCAAGGACAGGATGCAAGGTAAATGTAAAACGCTAAAGCCTATCAAGTATGGACCCTTCAGGATACTTGAGAAGATTGGTGAGAATTATTTTTTCCTTGATCTACTAGCTTACGTGGACATCTACTCAGTCATAAATGCAGATTTCTTGAGATTGTTTAAACCATCACTAATTGAAGATCCCAAAGAGTAGAGTCAATTGCTTTCTATTGATGACCTGTTACTTGAATATCTTAACAAATTGTAGGAAGACCTAGATTTGGACAGGAAGGTGAGGACGATGCGCAAGGGAGATGTTGACTTCCTCAAAGTTGGGCTCAAGGGTTCAAAGCCGAGTAGTGTAAAGTGGATAGAGATTGGACAAGTGAGACAATTGTACCCTCACTTAGCTGATGCTTGAAAACCAACTTTTGGTGGTCCAAAAGATTTCTTAGTGGGAAAGCCATGATCCGAAATGGATCCATAAAACTTCTCAAAGTGCTATGGTTGTATCAAAATCATGACAAACTCCAAAACTTGTGAAAAAGGAGCTATTAGGAAGGACCTATAGACAGTGGTAGTTCGTAGACAGCAAGGAATGATGACGACCTCCGTCAAAGTGTGCTAACCAAGGCCCACTGAGACCACACAAGACGCAAATTAGCAATTAGGAAGTTTGGATCAAAAAATGGAGGCCATTTTTGATGTGTGATTAGTGCTTAGTGCTCAGGCATTAATCACGCAACGCTGGGCAAAACCCCTTGAGAAGGAAAAACCCCAAAGCGCTCGGTTGCATGGGAAGTTGAGAAATAGTAGGGAAAGTGCTAAATCAAAAGGTGGGCTTCGTGCTCCAAAATCGGTGGAATATTGGAGGCATATTAGGCAGTAAGTGGATTTGGCAGGGGAACGAGCAATTCCATACATTGCACGATGCGCATCCAGCGGATGAGAGAGAAAACCACCTCTCATCATGGGCTAATGGTCAAGAAAGTAAAATGCATGATAAGGGCGAACATTGTAGGATATGGGCCTCTAGATCTGATGACAGAGATTGTGCTCGATGAATGACCAGATCTATAGCGAGGATTAAGCTGCAGCATATAAAATTATGAAGTTGGATTTGACCGATGAGAAGCGTAACCAAAATACCAAACCATTTGAGGAATAGTTGGCACAGTTCATGAGAGGACAAGTGGCCACTTCCCTATGAGACATTACACGGTGGCAATGATGCAAAGGCATGGAACTCTAAGTGAACAACAATAGGCGATTCGAAGGGGTAGAAGGGGAAGAAAATAGTCATGAAACAAAGTGGCTTTAAGCCATGAATAGACAGAGATAGAGACCAAGAGAACATGAAGAAGCAAAATCATGCGAGAACTTTAAGAAAGAAAGGAGACAGTGGGACAGAGAGATAGAATAGAGAATGAGCAAGAAGTAGAAAACAGAGAGCCGAGTTAACTTGCAGAGTAAGGTAGCATCGAGCAAACAGAAGGCTTGAGAGGTTCGATCAATCCCTAAGAGGATATCTTTCGGGAACTAGGTACCAAATTGGACTCATCCCATTCAAGACCAGCTGAGGTCCAGACTTAGTAAGGAAGAGTCTATGCACTTTACTGGCTTGGGGAATCCAAGAACCACCCTGCTAAGCATCATCTCTTTCAGGAGACCCAAATTGAGCTCTTCATGTAAAAACTCTACTTTAAAGACACAATAAGAAAAGGCCACCACTGAAAGCTAGACCGGAGACGTAGCGCAGGAGGATTGGGTGAACTCCTTGTTAATTTGTTGTGTTCTTGTATTTGCTTACTATGTTTCTCTTTCTGTTTTCCATTTTTCAATGTCTATGTATTTTGCGATATGATTGATCCATTACCTAAGATAACATATACACACACCAGCACATGAGTTTGTAATATCTTCATCTATTAATTAATTAATGGTGATCACTTACGAGTGATTTTCAGATCAAAGAAGAAGAGGAAGAACCAGAGGAGAAGAGGATGAAGAGACAAATAAAACAGATGAAGAAGGAAAAGGAGAAGAGAATAGTGAGGAGGAAGAACAGAAGGATTAGGAAAGCCCTCTAAAACATCCAAAGGAAGGGGATAAATCTCCAAGAGTGTGTCTTGAACCCATAGAGAGGGAGGGAGTTGTTTTCTTGACTGCCCTAACGACACCCATAAAATCAACATGAAAAAGGCAGAGGTAGACTCCGCTATATTTCAAAATAGGAGGAGCATTAGGATCAAATAGGGAAGACCACAAACACCCACCAACAGTTCTATCATTATTGAGGACTCACCAAAAGAATAAGAAAAACTAGTCTCCCTAGAAACGAAAGGTGAAGAGGGCACATCAAAGAAGGCTTCCCTAAAGTTGTCAATCACCTATGTTAGGAGGCCTATCACTAGGTCAAAATAAACAAAGAAAATAAAAGAACCTTTGAGCCCACTTCAGAAAGGAAATAGCCTCCTATGGGAAACACAGATATTCCTACAAGAAACTCTGCTAGCACTGTAGGATACACAAAAATACTAGTAGGAAGGACAACAAGGACAGAGGAAAGGCAAGGAAGTAGCAACACAAGTACAATAGGACAGATTCTTCAAAGGCATCGAAGGGAGAATCGCAATAGCACTATGAACCTAGTCCACAACCCAATCTAATATATTATTACAGATTCATTGAGGGAGACAGAGTAATACCAAAAAAAGTTTCCATCCCTCTTTCATTGGAGCTTGAGGAGAGAGAAAGGACACATCACTGGATTCTAATTTCTATGTCAAATAAAGTAGAGGATGCGGGCCATATGGAAAAGAAGCTACTGGAGATGGGAAACGAGTTGAGTAGGTTGATAGACAAGGAACGAATATGAAATCTCAACTAGAGGCCGAAAACACATGGTTGAGGAGGTAGGTATAGGAAAAAGACAAACAATTGGACATCATGGAAAGCCTTTCCATGGAGGCACTCTAGTGTACGATGCCACCAAAATCATATGCATTATACCTAAAAGATAAATGGCTACAATTTCAAATCAAGACACTCGCACAACATGAAACTATGCCTTTCTAATACTATATATACTTCATTGAACTATGTGACCAAAGAACCCTAGAGGATAATACCAGGATATATAAATTCGACTTACACAACTTTTCCTTCACATACTTGAATATGTGGGACCCCAAAGCAAAGCTCGAGGAGTTATAACTAATCACCCTTGCATCATTGATCAGACATGAGGAGGCTAGGGCTAAGGAAGTGAGGAGGGTGATAGAAAGAGAAGAAAAATATCCCCTTTACATTAGTGCAGGACATATCAATTCTATGGCCATTATTAGCACTTGTAACATCATCGCTAATGATCCTCAGCTTGCACTAAGATACTTAGCTACATAAGAGCAAGTAGTCACTCATTTTTTAGACACCTTGAGATTGCTAAGGGAAGAAAGCTAGTAAGAATTCCAAAGGAGATGGGGCACCCTACCATACAACCTAAGGATCAAGGAGTATCATTCCCCTGAAAGAATGAGATATGTACTAGAAAGGACCCCATTGTATAAGAAGGCAGTACAGAGACTCAAAATCAATTGGATTGGTTTGAAACTCGATCCACGATTTCTATTGGGTATGTTAGAAGGCAGAAACGAGGAAGAGGAAAGAAAGAAGTGGGAGGAAATAGAGAAGCATGAAGGATTTTATCCATAGGAGGAGACTACATCAAAAATGGCCTGGGATGTCAGAGAGGCCACAAGAGAAATGAAAGAGATGGACATAGATTAAGTCTCTCAAACGATGACCAACACTTTTAGTAGGGGGTGATGATGAGGCTCAAGGATAGGTAAATTATATGGGCCCCAATGACACTTTCCAACCTATTAAAATCAACGTTTCTCACATTTCTTTATATATGTTATTATATTTTTCTTAGTAATAAGGGTAAAGGTGAGATGTTATATCATGTCAAGTAATGTGCATTAATTACAGGATTTGGAGTAGTTTTTCACTAATCTAACTGTAGGAAAATGAAGTAGACAATCAAGAGGGATTTTAGGAGATTTTATCTCCCTCCTTAACTCCTCAATCACTCAAATATTCCTCCACCAAATCTCATCATATCGGAATTACAAGAAACAAAGCCCACCGAGTTCATTGGCATCCAAGCTAGTGATATTTAAAGACAAGTTAATCTTGAGTTTGGGAGCCAAGCCTCCCTAATTTCCAAGTTCGGTAGCTTCAGTTGTTTAAATAAGAAGGCCTAGTGCCTCATTATGATTTGCCTTTTTATTATACCAAAGAGTAAATTTTGAGCATAAGATTGTGACTATTATTCTAATGTTATTTTTGACATTTCGATGATTATTGAAAGGGTTTCTTTGATCCATCAATTAGTTAACTCATAGGGCTAAATCTCTTCGGTTAGGGTCCAACCCTAGTAGTAGAGGTTCCTCTTATTTTTGTATATGTATTCTCAGATTACATTTATAGTTAGTTTCTTAAGTTATTTACGTTTTACCCATTTGCAAGTACTTAAATGATTATTTAGTTTTTCTCCCATTAGTTGAAAAAGTAGATCACTGGTACAATAGTGAAAGTGAATACTTTAGAAAATCTTGTAATAGTGGCCTCTTCCTGATCTCCCTCATGGGATCATCGTTTGAGGGTGCCACTCTCACAACCCCAAAAAAATATTTGTCTCCTTAGATCATTGCATGGCTAGGTTTCTTGATTGAGTAGATTACTATTTATAATTCCTCAAGTGTACCCGCAATTATCATTTTGGTTTTGTAAGTTGTTGTAGTTTAGAAAGTACTTCATTTAATAGATTTTTCCATTAGCCTTCAATAGCCCTATTTTTCCTAATTTCAACTCATATTTTCCATATGTAAATGAGGTTATGCATAAATGGAGGAAAAAATGTATGTTGTTGTAGGAGTTTCTAATCTATAGTGAGAACTCATTTCATGAGCCTAATCCAAGTCTTCTTCACCCATACTACTTGAGTCCACCAACACCTAATCCATATTTTTGTTTTGTACAAAAGTGGAAATCTCCCTTGAGAAAATGCAACCATCTTCAAATGTTAGGCTAAGCCGTGGGTAGTGTAAACCTCCTCTATGACTTATCCCACCATTAGATACACTTACCAAACTTTATTCCACCTCTCTTACCCTCCTATAGCTTTCAACCTATTTCATGTAGTAACCCAGGACATCCTATACTAAAAACAAGGACATCCTGTAGTACTACAGGAAACCTTGTAGCAACCTATTTTAAGCCTGAAGTAAGAAACAACGATCATACTCGACTTATTTTCCCATGCCTTTCTCCCATGAAAAATATCATATTGGTTCACTTAGCATTTACATTTATAAAATTGAAAATAAAAAAGACTATTTTTTGCAATTTGTAGTTAGTACATGCATATAGAAGTGAGAGTATTTTGAGGTTAATTTCCATGCTTACTTAGTCTAAATAAGTAGGTGTTAGAATTCAAGGTTAAATTAGGTCTACTTTTCAAGTAATGGGTAAATAACTAGCTAGATAATTTCATGTCACTTCATAGCAATTTCCCACTCAGTATTTTCATTCCCTATAATATTCATCATTCCATTTATTCATGACAGATAGCTTTCCATTTGTTATTAATAGTCAGACTCCTTCTAGTCAATATAACACTAGTTTAAAAAATCCTAGTGTTCTATCACTCAAGTCAAAAAGTGACAAGAGTAGACCATTGGATCTACTGTGCATAAAACATTGTCATCTCTATGTTTGTATGAACCCTAAGCTGAGGAAGTAAAGTTGTTAGCCCTAGGAGTTGCAACATTATTTTTGCAATACTGGAGCTCATGAGGCATTACTATACCTCCTCACCTTATAGGAAAAGTTGAACTATCATTAATTGACATAAATCCTCCAAGTGGACACTATCCCAGTGTCAATCATGTTCTTATGGCTAACTACATGGCTCGTGGGGTCCCTCAACCTAGTCCTGCTTAATCCATTTTGGCACCCCCTCCTCAACCTCATTTGAGTGAAGGGTGAAATTTTTATCCTAAGGAAATCAAGCTTATATCACTCATCCTAACATATCATATGGAAAACCGCCCTATATGACTACTCCACTACCGCAAGGAAACTATTATCCAGCAAACCCTATGTATCGTGTTGGTAACAATATGATGGGAGGACCCTAGGGTCATTTAGTTAATTTTTCATCACACTGGTTAGACTTGGGGGCAACAAATATTTTTCCTTTTTGGAAAAACTTGACATCCCTGATCTGTAGAAGTTGACCAATGACCCCATCTAGCACAACTTACACTGGCCCCCAATCCCACAAAAGATGCATGTTGACATTTCGAGGTTTGAAGGAAAATAAGGGGATAATCTTGGTACACATGTCACTACCTATCATATGTGGTGCATATCAAACTCCATGGTGGATGAAAGTATCTAGATCTGACTCTTCTCTTGCATCTTTACTAGAAATGCCACCAAATGGCACATTTAATTACCATGCGCATCACTTAATACCTCTAGCACCTTGACAATGGAATTTTTAAATCACTTTCAGTTCCAAATCCACTTTGAAACTGGGATGAAACTTTTTACTACCTTGTGCCAAGACACGTCCACCTACATGTATGCTCACATCCATGAATGGAGACATAGGCAGAGGCTAGTCAAGCCCCCATTACAAATTATTTGTTAGTAGATTGGTTCTATAAGTATCTTCTTCCCCAAATTGATAAGGGTGTTGCCTTAGGTGGTGCACTCAACAAAGGCTAATCTATTCATCATTCCCATCATTTAGACTTGATTTATTTGTAGTCTCGCACATTGTATGACATAATCCCAAATTCCCCCATAACCTCTAATGGTCACGCTACTCCCCAGAATGGTATCATTGATGCTACCTCTAGGGTTCCTGTAAAACAACTTAGCCAAAACATTTCCTAGTTTTCTATTGGTACTACTACTTCTAACTAATCGACTTCTCTTCCTACCAGTGTGGTAAACACTGTGCAATCTATGCAAAATCCTAGTTGAAAGAACATGAAGAATAACAAAATTACCTCTCCTTCTGAAGAGAACTCATCCAAGCAATTCAACCCCAAGCAGAATATTGTTCCACAACCTAATAGTGGAAAGGAAAAAGCTATCAAGTTCCCTTGCAAAATATATGCGAAAGACCATATCATACATTGATGTCTGCATCTCCAAGAATGCACATATATTGTTTCTCAAAAAGGAAAATAGATGGACCCCTATGGTCCTACAAAACCTTTTCCATGCATAGGAACAGAAACATCTAATTATGAAACCACCTCAACCCTTGCAAGGGGGTAGCAAAAGTTCAAACCATGCTTCCTCTGTTGAAGGATCATTGACCGTTTACACATTTCAAATGGTTTATCTTCTAACACAAGCCAAATCGTATGGAGCTCCAGTCGCTAATGTTTAGGACCTTGCCTCGATTTAAAAACCACTGCTGCCTAATGATCTTTATATCGAAAGGCCTCTTGTTGATATTTTAATTCACCCTCCAAAAGGTTCATTTCATCGCACAACACATAATACTTTTGCATGTATTGGCCATAACTACAGGGTTGTAGAAGAATTGGTGCAAGCATCACTAGGTATGTCGGCACTCGAAGTATTGCGAACTTTTCTAGCACAATGGAAAGCTTTGATTTCAGCCATTTGTGAGGTTGACCCTAAGGATTAAATACTAGAAATATTTAACATGTATAAATGTAGACGTCACCTTTCCCACCAACTTCAATTTCAGGTCCAGATTTTTTTTAAAGGCGCAAGTGTATAGAGAATAGTCATTAACGAAGGCACATTGACTTGTGTCATATCTAGTTCATGTTGGCTTGCCTTGGTTTCTCCAACCCTCTCTCCGCCATCAAATTCCCTTAAGGAATTCTATGTCCATACATTCATCCCGAAAGGTTACCTTGTCGACCACCCCATCACTCTGAGTGGTAAAATGGTTACGATGGAATTTGAAGTCGTAGATCGTAAAATTGACTACAATATTATTTTGGGTTGTTCTTGGAATCATTCCATGAATGCCATCATTTCTTCCCTCTTGCCCCTCATATTCTTTCCATTAGATGGGAGAATAGTCATAGTGTACCAGTTGTCCTTCTGCACTCCATACTAGTCCTTGTTTCCTAGTGGCACCATACCTTTCGAGGGTGGCCTACCTAACTCTTGTCTCGATATTGGTGCTAGTATTTTGAAGGGTTCTTCCCTAATGGGTTGTTTTCTTCTCCCATTGCCTGAGGTTCCACAAATAGTTTATATGGTATCCACCATTCTTCATGACCCAACTGACCCTTGGATCCTCTTGACCCCTTCAGAAATTGACTCTTATGGAGAACAAATGCCACTATAACTAGTCATATTGGCTTATCAAGCCATTCAGTCTACATCATATTCTCTAGTCACTTTAGTCGCAACCAACAATACCATCTCCTCTCCCACAACTTCTCCCTCTAATGATCTCCTCAATCAAGTTCTACCTATGAATGAAGCTATTAGAGAGATCATGTGTTTACAGGACTGATCTTGGGAAAATTCTCACCATCATGTTTCAATCTCTGATTCGGACGTTGTTACAAATTATTTTGTCACAGCTCCTGCACTTACATGTTTCATATTGTGGAGTGCTAAAACCTTGACAAGTATGTAGTGTACCCATCCTGATATGCAATCTAGCTCCTCCTTGAGGAGCTAATGAAAGTTTCCTTGAGTCTTTCCTGATAAAAATGAGCTCAAAACCATAATTTTTGGCTTAACGCGATTGTGACACTTCCTTCTCATGTTGATGGTAGGCTGCACCATATGAGCCTCACACTGCCAATGTGGCTTTTGTCTCGATACTCATAGTAAACGCTAAAAGGAAATTCTTCCAATTGTGGAGGAGAAGATTCATGATCTAGAGGCTTTGAGAATAGAGAGTTGCGTGATGTTCATTGTGGATGTGGTAGAATTCTCCCAATATTACCCTTTGATCTTATCCCTATGAGCTTAGTACTTAAGGTGAGGACGTTCTCCTATCTTTGCTCAAATCCTAAATCCCTCTCCCTTCCTATAAAGTCATCCTCATCCATTCCCAAATGGTTGGTCTCTAATTATTGGCATTCTTGTGCTGAGATAGTGCCTACATGCTATTAACTTTGGCTTGAAGAAGGAGTGCTTGCAAAGATTGAGCTTGAACTTGGACATTTAGTTTAGGAGGGATACTAAGGCCTGAGTTATATTCTTCCTCTTTCCTTTATTAATATATACAATCCCTGGTTCACTTTCCATAAGTGCTTGTGTTTATGATTCATTTACCTTAATGATCTTTGATATGTAAACTGGATTACATTTGAATTTTGTTTTTTGCACTTTTATTCTTTGTTGCATTCTTGGTCTCTTATGCAGGTATCCAAATGCCATGAAAAGTGAGCATTTAGCCTGGGGAAGAAAGTGATCAAGATCTTCAACAAAGGGATGCATCACAACATCAAAATGTGGTAGGTCTCTTTCATCTTCTTCAATTTCGATTGTAGTCTAGGAAAGTGTTTTGTAGATTGTTTCATTTGTTGCTAGACCCACTCATTGGGCTAGAGTGATCATCTCTATCCACGACAATGATTTACCTACTCAAAAAGATGGTGACTCCATTGGGGTACCTATAACCATTCCATCCATTTATTCAATCTGATGCTTTAATTACTTTTAACCAACTATCAAATTCCTGGCTTGTGTGCATTAGTGTAGGTTTATACAATCATTAATCATTACCTCAGAGTGTGAAGTCTAGATTGTTTTTTGAATTCTTTTTTTTTTAATATTCCTCATGAATGCAAGTTTTATTAGATAGTGACGATGGGAGTGCTTGTTTTTACCTATACAAATGAGTTGAAATCCCTCTCTGTAATCAGAGATGGTCCCTCTAGCCCAATGAGTGGTTCTAGCAACAAACAAGATAACATACAAGACATTTTCCTAGATTACAATTGAAATAAGAGAAGAGGAAGGAGACATGTGAATCAAGGATGCATATACATATACATATCTCATACCTCTATCATATATATCAAAATATGAATCCACTATATGGACACAACCATCCAGATTTGAAATGAAGATGTCAAAAGATCCACGATATGGGCACAACCATCTAAATGAAAAGGATCATCTGGAAGTCTGATATCCATGGTATAGACACAACCACCAGATATAGGAGTATCATTATGTTTGTACCTATACAATCGTGTTGAAAACCCTATTTTCCACTCTTTTCTCGTGTTGAAAAGCGACATGGTTTTTTCTTATCTAAAGTAGTCTTGATGACCCCAAACAAAGCTAGCTTTGCTATGAAAAGTACCATTGATGACCCTATCAGCATGGGTTCATCTATATAAAGTAGTGTTGATCCTTCAATGTGATAAATGTTAGTGTTTCTACCTTAGAATTGAATGTGTCTTGGCCCCTAAGGTCTTTTCCAATCTTGTAGGCTTTGATTTGTCAATTCTTTCATTAATTGTATTTATTAATTCGCAAAATTGGTCTCATTTGCTTCGAAATGAAATCTCACTGAGTTCTAGGGATTCTAGTCAATTTCTCATAGCTTTTTGCTTGTTGGTGTCATTCAGTTTCTTTAATTTTGTTGATTGATTGAGTGTTGCTCTATGTGGAAATCATTGAAAACATCATTATGCATTTTCTTTAGCTTGCCTTTCAAAATTTACTTTTCATGAAAATGCATTAGATTAGTTGTATTGAAAAGTTATTTTTTGAGATTCATCATTGAAAATAGATCACATTTTTGGGTGAATGAAAGGTAAAAATTGTATTAGTTGCATCAAATCATTCAAACCTAATGAAAATCTTAAGTCAAATAAATTCATCGTAGTAAAGTCAAAATCATTTTTCTTTCGAAAAGTTACATTTATGATAGTGAAAAGTGAAAACCTTTTTTAACCTTTGGCATTGCATTTGGAAGAGAAAAGTGAAAGTTAGTGGAAGGCATGATGTTTGATGCATTTTCTTTGATGAATTATCAATTGTGTTTTTCCCTTGGTTAGTCTAGCTTTCATTGAAGTGGAAAGTTTCATTTGCTCATATAGTTACATGTTAGGGATTCATGTGACATCATTTTGAACCTTAAAACCAAAACCTAACTGAATATAAACTTAAACTTTACCTCAATTAACCTAAGGAGAATTCGGAACATAACGCAAATAATTAGAGGTCATGCTAGAGACCTATTCCAACATTTTAAAACCTAGTAGCTATCATTAACTTCTTACATTGTATCCTATAGGTGAAATATTGTTTCATTACGGAATTATATCAAAAGTTCTCCAATAATTTCAGGTGTATCGGAGGAACTTTAGTATGGCAAGTATATGGGAATGCTCTCACCGAACAGTTATGGATTAGACAATGCTAACACAAACTTGTGCTCCCTCTATCGTCAACTATATATTGGGAGACCCCATTAGATTTGTATCCTTTATCCATAGGTAAACGAGTTAGGTATCTTGTAAATGTGATAAACCGAACACAACATTCGAGGACATTATCTACCGTATGTAAAGTCCTTGGATTCAGCTAAGGTGTATATTGCGGTTGACAGATACTTGGTAAAACCTCTTCGCTAGCTTACCCCTCTTTTATTTGGTTATGTTAATTTATAAAATAAATTAACTGATTGTGAAAAAACATCCAACTTGTGGAAATAGTCCCTAGTAGATCTTAGGTTGATATAGATGGAAACATTTCCTCAGTCTACCAGTCAAGGAAGCCAATCTGATGGGAATCCTATTCCTTTTCCTTCTTTTGGAAATACTGGTTCTCCTTATATGGAAACAATGTCCCTTTCTCGATTGACCATTGGTCTACTAGATTGCCTATTTTCAACCTCAGTGATTCCAAGTGTCCAAACTACTTTTCAAATGAGTTCTCCCCCACCTGAAAAACATCAATGTCATGTTGATCCTAAAGCTGACCACTTTCCTTATTCGCCTATTTCTTCACCTCATTCTTCCTCTTCACCTGGTGAAAGTTTGGATTCTAGTAACCAAAAATCTAAGAAGAAGAAGAAGTAAAATAAGCAAGTGGGCAACCAAACAACTATTATTACCAATGCAACTAATGAAGAAAAATCTTCTAACCTATCTTAGAAAGTAAAATTCCCTTTCATCTTATGTAAAGGTGACCACCTTCTTTAGGATTTTGCTGGTATTCTTAAGGTCTTAGAACTATGGTCCACAGGTTCACATTGACCTTTTTCATCAGCCTCTAGAGTTCATGCTAGTGGAAACCCCTTAACTAGTAATAATAAGGTCCATGGGAAAAAGATAAAAGCTAAATTTCCTTGTAATTTGTGTGAAGGTAATCATCCCATTAAACTTTTTCCTCTTCTAGATGAGGCTTCTCAAGAGTTGGAAAAACTTATAGCTTCCCATCTTTGTCTTCTAGTTGGTTATCGAAAGCTTTCCCTTGATCCATCACTAGTTGAGTAAGTGATTGATCAAAATCATCTTTGGTCAACCCTTCTCTCTCCAAAAGTGAGTCTTACGAGTCCATTCTCGACCAACCATTCATTCAAAAATTGTAGACATGACTCCACCTTCCATTAACCATACCTTTTAAGTAGAGAGAGAACCTTATACCGCTCAGGTTCGTCTATTGTCTTCATTTTTGAATGAACTAGAGAGAAATCCTATAATTCTTGAGTTGCATGAGAGAAGTCCTCCTGTTCCCATAGCACAAGATGGTAGATCTCACATTCCTACAACACCCCCTGAGAGTACTTTAGTCACTTATTTTTATTGGAGTTGACTGGAACGATGTTGTCTTCTCTATTATGTGCATTTTGAGATTACAGTAGATGCTTACTATATGACCGTACCTATGATAGTCATAGATGAGGGCGCATCTATAATTATCCTATCCCCAACTTCTTGTAAGACTTAGGTTCTCCACATCTTGTCCCTATCACATAGAATATGATAGATTTTGAAAGAGGACAACTCAACCATTATGGATCCTTCCTAAGTTACCTATTACTTTGGGAGGAAAGACTCTCTATATAGACATGATGGTTGTCCAAGGCCCATTTTATTTTAATCTACTCCTTGGTCATGACTATGTTCACATCATCAGAGATCTTGTTTCTTCCCTCTTTCGAGTGATGTGTTTCCTTATTGAAGGAAGAATTGTGATAATTGATAAAGTTACATTCATTAGTCCTAAATCAACTCCCAATGAACCATAATCCCTAAATGGTTCTTATCTTCAAGCAGTATCACCCCTACCACAGGTTAATTATGTGGCCACCTGTTCCATGCCCACATCTACCGATGATCTAATAGGTGACATAGTATGCCATGTACTGGGGGCATTGCTGCTTGATTTTTCCATTGGATCCATGGACATGTATCCCTTTCAGAGTGTTGTTCTCCCCTATGATGAGAACATCCTGAAAGACATCGCCTCTTCTGGTCTGTGTTCAAGGGTATGGAGCATAGTTTCTTGTTTTGTGTCAATATTGTTAAATAATGAAAAAATGACCATGAGGATAGTTATTTTACTATATCAAGCTCATTAAAAAATGAAATAGGTCCCCATGGGGTTAGTTCTTTTACTATGCCAATCTCGTTAAAAATGAAACAAGGTGTCATGAGAATGGTTCTTTTCCTGTGTCAAGGTCATTAAAAAATGAAACAAATCCCCTTCCAATTTGAGTCTTTGATTAGATCTTGTAAAATCCTAGTCGAGTCTTTCACTTGATCTCGTAATTGAAACTTCACTCCATCCACTTAGTTGAACCAAATGAAGCTTGGGGGGAATGTAACCTTGAATTGAGTCATTATTTTGGGGGCATAAAAAATTATCTCAAGAATAGTTTATCTTTGTTTCAATCTTCTGTAAAAATGAAACCAAAGACAAGAACATTTTGTCTCCATCTCAATCTTTTGAACAAATGAAACCATCTTCATGTATCATAAAGAATAGCTTCCCATGTTTCAATATTATGTAAAAATGAAACCATTTCTGATTTTACCTCTCACGATTGCCTTTTTATCGGCCTATTTTTGCTAAGATGATCTTGAATTTATCGAGGATAAAGAATGAAAGGTATTACAAACTCATCTGCATGGATGTGCCTATGTTACTTTATGTAATTGATCGATAAGATTGCAAAATACATAGACACTGAGGCAATCAAAGAAAACATAATATTCAAACATGTAAACAAAACAAGTTTAACAACGAGTTCACCCAATGCTGTTGGGCTATGTCTCCTAGTCCAGCCTTTCAATGGTGCCGTCTCTATTATGTTTTCAAGCAGAGTTTTACAACAGTGAGCTCAATTCAAGTCTTACTAATAGAATGAAGTCAGTAGGAATGGAGTGCATATACTCTTCTTACTAAAACTCGACCTCTGAGGGTCATAGTAGTATGACAAGGATATACCAAGGAGCTTGCTTGAAACTCTCAAGCCATCAATGGAGTACACAAACTCTTTGACTCACTCTGGCTTGATGCTGCCTTCAGGTCAACTTGGCTTCTACTCTCTGTTCTCTATAGTTACATTTCTACATCTCTGTGTGTTGATTCTCTGTATGTTGCCTTCTTCTTCTGTCTGTTTATGGCTTTAAATCTAGTCTGCTCTTTGACTTCTTGTTTCCACTTCTCGGCCTTCTAGTTTCCTTTCGTTTGTCTGTTCGAATTTCTCTGATTCGCATCATCATCACTAGGGAACGCCTTGTAGGGAGGTGGCCACCAATTTTCTAATGAACTGGGTGTTAGATTCCCTCAATCATATTTGAATGGCCATTAAATCTGTTTGCTTCAATATCGCCCATGAACACAAATCGTTTGCCAAATCATCATCCACATCAAACATCAAATCCCTGTCATCTTGCTTTTGACCTGTCAAATCTGGTCGGTCATCGGGACACATCTCCATCATCGATTTGGACCCCCCAAATCCTATGGTCATCCTTCATACCAAGCAGACAAGTCAGATGAAGTTTACCCATCTAATGCAGGCAGTTTTCTCTCTCTTTCGCGGGACGCATGTCGCTTGATGTGTGGCATCAGTCAGGACTCAGTCAAAACTACTTACTGCCTTGAAGCCTTTTGATATCCTACTGGTTTTGGGGAATCCCATGCTACAGAACCGAAATAGTTACTTTTCCCAGTTTTATAGTGTTTTTGTGTCCGAGAGTTTCGAGGCTTTCCTTCACTAAGGGGGACGCATTGCGATACAAGATTAGCGCTAATCATATGTCAAAATCCACCCCTGTTTCCCGAATTAGCCTCCAATTTCACCAATTTTGTGCCTTTTCACTTTACCATGGGCAAATAGTCTGCGCGCTTGACCGAGGGTCCTCATTGCTCTGCTCTGGCCACAACTGCAATTGTTATGAGGATTCCTTTTGATAGCTTCAATCTTTTCTAGGACTTGAATCTTTATCATAATTTGAAATAGTCATGAAAACATAGAGAGTTTTAGGATCTAATTCGGATCATGGCCTTCCCACTGAAAAATATTTTGGACCACCAAAAGTTGGTTTTCTTTCAAGCATCAATCAAGTGAGGGTATTTCTTCCTCACTTGCTCAAACTCTATCCTTTTTGCACTGCTTGGCTTTTAACCATTGAGTCTGTAACTGAGGTACTCAACATCCCCTTTACATGTAGTTCTTAACTTCCTGTCCAGAACTGTATCTTCCTACAACTCATTAAGATATTCAAGTAACAGATCATCAATAGAAGGAAATAGGCTCTACTCTTTGGCATCTTCAATTAATGAAGGTTCAAATAGTCTCAAGCTATCTGCATTAACTACTGAGTAGATGTGCATGTAAGCCAGTAGATCAAGGCGAAAAGAATTCTCACCAATTTTCTTAGGTATCTTGAAAGGTCCATACCTCATCAACTTCATCTTCTTGCGTTCACCTTGCATACTGTCTTTGTTGATATATAGCCATACTTGGTCACCAACTCGGAAACTATGCTCCATCTCATGCTTGTCATGCCTTGCCTTGTACTTGGTTTGGCTCTTTTCCAGTTGTTCTTGTACTGCCTGGTGAATCTCTTGGATTTATTCGATGAACTTGGTTGCTTTTTCCACATCACTGTGTCCATCAACTACTATGTATTTACTAAAGACAAAATCCAAGGGAGACCTTGGTGTGAAACCAAAATAGGTCCCAAAACGAGATCTTTGTGTAGAAGAATCTTTAGCTCGGTTGTAAGCATGCTGCACATAGCATAAATGTTTGTCCAAAAGTTTGGGATGCTTGCTGCAATAGCCTCTAAGCAACTAGATCACTGTCCTGTTGACCACTTCTGTTTGACCATCTATTTGTGGATGAAAGGTTATTCTTTTCTTCAGCCTGGTGTTCATCAATTCCCACAAGCTTGACCAAAATTTCCCAACAAATTAGGTATCTCGATTAGATATTATGGAAGTGGATAATCCAAAATGAACCCATACATGTTGAAAGAAAAACTTTGCAGTTTGTTCAGTTGTTATCTAGTTGTTACAAGATATTAAAATACACATTTTGCTGAACCAAAACAACGTAAAAATAGTCATGACCTTTCCTAGATTCAGGAAATCCTCCAACAATGTCAATGGAAACACTTTCCCAAGGATGAGAAGGAACTGGTAGTGGAGTGTACAAGCCTAGTTTTCTATTGTTGGGCTTGCTTTTAGCACACATGGTGCACCCTCTTACATATCTAGAAACTGTCTCATTCATTTTCCGCCAATAACAAAAACTTTGTAGATGTGCAACCGTTTTACTCACACCAAAGTGACCTGATATTAGAGAAGTGTGTGCTTGTTGAATTATCTTTACTCTTTCAGTTTGTGTAATGTATAACTTCCCACAATGATACAAGAGTTGGTCCTTAATATGATAATCTAATTCTTCTACTTGTTTCCCTTGATTTAAAGTTGCATATACATCTTCAAAACCTATATCTTGAGCATATTGTTCAATGTATCTCTCATGCAATACTGAATTATGCTTAAGTATAGTAGATTCATTTATAATTAGTCTAGATAACATATCTGCAACTTTATTGTGTATGCCATTTTTATATCTGATGGCTAAATGAAACTGTTCTAGAAAACCCATCCATCTATACTGTCTTGATTGCTACAACTTAGTTTGGGAGTGTAGATATTAAAGTGGTTGATGATCAGTATGTATAACTATCTCTTTACCCATTAAGTAACGTTTCCACTCTTTCACACTTTGTATTAATGCATACAATTCTTTATCATGTGTAGGATAGTTAACTACTGCAAAACTAAATGTCTCAGAATGATAACATATGGGTTTACCATGCTACATCAACACTGCTCCCATGGCATAGTCACTAACATCTGTTTCAATCTGAAATGGTCTTTGAAGATCAGGCAGTGCTAGTACTAGTGTTGTACTAATATTTAATTTCAAGGTGTCGAAGTCTTCGAGCTATTTTCCTCCCCACTGAAACACCTTGTTCAATCCTTTTAAAGCACGTAAGGGAGCTGCAATCAAGGAAAAGTTAGAAATAAACTTTCTCCAATATTGTGCTGCTCCTAAGAAGCTTCTAACCTCTATACCAGATTTGGGCTTAGACTAGTTTACAGTGACTGCAATCTTAGATGGATCTATCTTCAATTCACCACCCCCTACTTTATGTCCCAAATAATTCAAAAATGTTTTGCCAAGCTCGCATTTTTAGAGTTTAACATAAAGTTTTTCTCTTTTCAAAACATCTAGTCTCTGCTTAACATGCTTTAAATGTTCTTTCCATGTTTTGCTAAATATAAGAATGTCATCCAGATATATAATAACAAAATCATCAAGAAAAGGTTTGAGTACATCATTCATTACTCTTATGAAAGTAGCAAGAGCATTAGTTAAGCCAAAATGCATAACTAGCCACTCATACAATCCTTGCTTTGTTTTGAAAGTAGTCTTCCATGCATCTTGTTCTGCAACTCTAACTTAATGATAGCCACTATGCAAGTCTAACCTGGAAAAATAAATAGCTTCTTTCGACTGATCTAATATATCATCTATGCGAAGAAGGAGATAACGATTTTTTATTGTTATCTTATTCAGTGCTCACTAATCAATGCACATTCTCCACGATCCATCTTTCGTTTTCACCAAAATGATTGGAGACCCACATGGTGATGTGCTAGGTTTGATGAACCCCTTCTTGAGCAAATCATGTACCTGCTTCTTGATTTCTGCATTCTCTAAAGAATACAACCTTTTATACATGTGGCTTTGATTGTTGCTTCATCTCTTGAGTCTGACCCCAAATGTTTTTGAATAGTTGCAGCAATCTTCTTCTTCTTGCCCTTGAACTTCTTAGGTTTCAACTTCGGATGCATAATCCAGCAATGTTTATCATCATGGACATCCTTCTTACAGTGAGTGCATGAGGACTTGCTCTTTTGTACAATGTTTGTCTTCCTCTCTTTCCATTTTTGTTTTCTTTTCTCCTTATTTTTGCTTGCAGTGGGTTGGGATGATCCCCCAACTTCTAGGTTCCCATTCTTACCTCTAGCTTTGAGATACATAGCTTGAATAGATACCTCATCTATGCTAGTGATATTAAACATGAGGATAGTGTGCCTCATGTAGCTATGTAGACCACCTATATACTTCAATAGAGTCTCAGGTGAGTCTAAAGAAATTCCTAGAATCAAAGATCTTTTCCTAAATTCTTGGTTGTAGCCTTGTAGACTTTGCCCTTTTAGTTGTCGAAGAGTATGCCAGCTCATCATGGCTTGTTGCGTGTAGGATAGTGGATAGAATTTCTTTTTAATTGCAGAAACAAATTCACTCCAGAAAGAAAGAATCCTACCATGTTTCTTCATGTCAGCTTGTGTCCTTCCTTCCCACCATACCAAGGTAGTGCCTCCAAGGCATAGGTTAGCCAACTGAATCTTACACTTTTCTGAACGAATGCTCTGCACTCTACAAGAAACATCAATCTATTTGATCCAATTATCCATCTTCTCTCCATTCAACTCTCCATCATATATTGGTAAATCAAATTTAACATATAATTTAATCAAATATGTCTTCTTTTTATTTTCAAGGCTATTAGGAGGCATGAGAAATTTTTCTTCTTTCCCTTTGCCTTTGGAGTGCTCATGGAGGAGAGATTCTTCAACTCCTTTTCCTTGTTTGGAACTTTATGAACATTCATCTCCATGTTTCTTGTAGTCCCTATACATTTCCTCCACCATGGAATTCAGGGTCATAAAACTATCCATGAACTGGGGGTCTGATTCGAAGGGATTCCCTTAACATTTTCCTCATAGAATAAACTCTTCCAATTTCTGGGTTAGTTTCAGCCAATTCCTCTTCTCCTAATTTAAGCTTTGATCTAGTTAGCATTCAACAAAAAAAATCCAACACAAGCTTGTCTAACCTTAATAAACTTGAGCTCTAATACTACTTAATCTAGAATTTATCTAGGATAAAGAATGAAAGGTATTATAGACTCATGTGCATGGATGTGCCTATGTTACTTTATGCAATGGATCGATAAGATTGTGAAATATATAGACACTGAGGCAATCAAAGAAAACATAACAGTCAAACATGTAAACAAAACAAGTTTAATAAGGAGTTCACCCAGTGCTCCTGGGCTATGTCTTGTGGTCTAGCCTTTCAGTGATGGCCTCTCTATTATGTTTTCAAGCAGAGTTTTACAACAATGAGCTCTCTTCGAGTATCACTAATAGAATGGAGTCAGTAGGAATGGTGTGCACAGACTCTCCTTATTGAAACTCAACCTCTGAGGGTCACAATAGTATGATATGCCTATATCGAGGAGCTTGATTGAACCTCTCAAGCCTTCAATGGAGTACATAGACTCTCTGACTCTCTTTGGCTCTGTCTTGCTCAATGCTCCCTTCAAGCTAGCTTAGCTTTTGCTCTCTGTTCTCTGCCATTAGCTTTCTGCATCTCTGTGTGTTGCCTCTCTGTATGATGCCTTCTTCTTTTGTTATTTTATGGCTTTAAAGTCAGTTTCCTCTTTGATTTCTCATTTCCACTTCTCAATCTTCTGGTTTCCTTTCCTCTGTCCATTCAAATTCCTCTACTCTACATCATCATCATTGGGTAATGCCTTGCAGGGAGGTGATCACCTATTTTCTAACGAATTGGGTGTTAGATTCCTTGAATCATATTCGAATGGTTGTTAAATTTGTTTGCTTCAAGATTGCTTGTGAACATGAATTGTTTGCCAACTCATCATCCACGTCGAATGTCAAATCCTTGTCATATTTCTTTTGACCTATCAAATCTGGTGTGTCATCGAGACACATCTCCACCATTGATCTAGACCCCCCAGATCCTACAGTCATCCTTCATATTGGGTAGACAAGTCACATGACATTTACCCATCCAATGCGGGTTGTTTTCTTTCTCTTCCACCAGACGCTTGTCACTTGATGTGTGGCATCGGGCAGGAATTAGTAAAAACTGCTTACTACCTCGAAGCCTTCTGATATCCTACCAGTTTTTGGGAATCCCGTGCTATGGAACCGAAATAAATGCTTTCCAGATTTTTATAGCATTTTCGTGTCTGAGTGTTTTGCAGCTTTCCTTCACTGAGGGGGACACCTTGTGAGACGGGATTAGCACTTAGTGCTAATTATGTATCAGAATCCACCTTTGTTTTCCAAATTAGCCTGTGGTTTTGCTAGTTTTGTGCCTTTGCACTTTACCATGGGCGAATGGTCTACACGCTTGACTGAGGGTCCTTGTTGCTCCACTCTAGCCACAAGTGCAATTGTTATGAGGATTCCTTTTGATAGCTTCGATCTTTTCTAGGACATGAATCTTTTAGCATAATTTGAAACAGTCATGAAAACTTTGAGAGTTTTAGGATCCAATTTGGATCATAAGATGAACCTTATTTTTTTCCTTTCCAGCATCACCATCTCTTTGGCCAATCATATACTTTCACTTGGTTGTTTTACCCTTTCCTAGGGAACATCTAAAATGAGTGGAATTATTAGTCAGTCTCTTGACCTTTTCATGTTTTGAGCAGTTCCATCATCATCAGAACCATTTGCTATCCTTTTATACAACTCATTACTCTGGGTGGAGTCATCTTTAAGCTCTTTTCTATCTCTTGAACAATGAAAAGATCATCGAATACTTGTTTCAAACTCGTAAAAGTAAATGAAATGATGTCCACTTAGTACAAGTTTAACCCTTTTCCAGAATGAGATAGACTATTCTATGAAAAAGGAACACCTTAGTTAAACATGGCTAGGAGGTTCTCTCGAATATTGTTTTCTATCATTTCAAGTTCAAGAGATAAATTATGAAAAAGAGACCTCATGGAGTTTTCTTTTTATCTCTTTTTAAAACTCTTTAAATGTGAAAAAGTCATCAAGTTATTCTTCTGTTAGACTCGTAAAAGTTAAATGACAGAAGACTTGTCACCTTGACAAGACTGAGTTATTCCTTTCTAACGCTTGTAAAACTTACTAGGTTGGATTCATCCGAAGGGCGAAATTATATGACAAGCATACTCTATCCCCTTCAAGCTAGAGATAAAAAATATATGTGGTAATCAATAGAAATAGTGGGGAAAAATTGAAAGTGAAACATCTGTTGTATAGAAAGCATGTCACTCTTGAACATGATACTCATATGTTTGTCGTGTCAAGTTTGGGATGTCCTCACACAGTCACTTGTCCTTCCAGGTTTGGGTGATCAATTTTGCCTCTCATCTGACTATTACACTTCGTCGTCATGACCCTTGGTCCTATGTTGAGTTAAATTTTGCCACACCTGGGAGTCATGTCACCAATATGTTCAAGAGAAGTCCCATCTATAGTTTACTACATATACATTGTTTGAATTTTTGCCACAACCCTCGATCATGCAAGTTTATTCCACTTTATTCCTTGTTTCATGTCGATGATTAGCGAATTATTACGACCCTCCTTCGGCAGGTCATTTCTTGTCAAGTTCAGCTCATTATCAAGGAAGAAGACATAGAAAATCCCTTCTAGTACCTTATAGCTTGCATGCCTTAATGAAAATTTCTTCACATTTGATGGCAGGTTTTCATCATTCGTCTTTGATTGAATGATTCAATGATTGTTCGACTTCAACTTCATCTTCACATTCATGGATTGTACTGTTATACCTTGAGAGCCATTTTCATTAATGGTTGCTTCTCTCATCTGTACTAATGGTTCACATCATTTGTCAGTAATCAAATGGTTTTCTGGCATGTTTGATTTCGACACATTCATTCGCATGTTAGAATTTTTACTTTGATCAGGTTGGGATGGAGCGCAAAACCCTAAGTTTTGTCTGATATAACCCAAGGTGCATGGAGTTATGTATTATTCATTATTGTATACATATTTCCTCTATATGAATGGATTTGACCATACAATGGGACTTTATATCTATGATGATGATGATGATCCTTATATATTGGGTAGGTGCACCCATACCATGGATCTTAGACTTCTATACAATCCTTTTCATTTGAATGGTTGTGTTAGAGTCGGTCTTGTCAGTCCTCCGTTAGAGATCAATACTCTTTCCGCATTCCATTTTCAGGAGTTTTGCTCCATTCACTCAACTACATTCCGCTAGGGGCATACCATAATCTGACTGAAAAGTTCATGCTAGTCATTTCCCCTCATGTCTAGCACCTGCTGGCTTAGGTCTTTTGTCAAATGTTCACTAAAGTCCATGACAGTCAATATTCAATCCTTTAATGGACAAGAGTCATTTTCAATCATTAGGTCTAGGGATTAGTCAATTTGGTCTTTAAACATGTCCAATAAAGCCATGCAGAGTAGAGGGAGGCCATTACAAAGTTGCAATTCAAATATTTTCATTGTCATGTTGACAGATTACAACTGTTCTTCAAAACTCTGTTTTGAAGAAAATTAAATAGTGTGTCATTTGTGATAATTTTCCAAAAAGGTCTCCAGTTGATCTCTTCAGGCATAGTCATGGTTTCCTTGGCCAAATGCCATGTCATGTGACCCCTACAAAATGTGCCAAAAATTTCATCATTCTAGCTAAAAAGTCAAAGGGAAAAGTGAAATTCAATGTTGCATTAAATTAGTGAAAAGTTTCAAAACAAGACATTAGAAAAGTGGGTTTTGAAGAAGAAAAAATTAAATCCATGACTCCAAATGCCTTTATATACAAGTTTCCACAAGTAACAAAATCATTGTGCACACCAAGCTCATAGAGAAACATAGCAAAGTGATTGAGAGTGCAAAGCACGCATTTGGAGTGAGTTTGGAGTCATTTTCAAGAGTGTGGTGCACACACAGAGGGGCACGGCGCACATAGAGAGCACGACGCACAGAGTGCAACCCCGCAGTAGTAAAAATACAAGGGCGTGGTGCACACATAGAGTGTGGCACACTGGGTTTACTGTGTGGCGCACACCCACAAAGGCTCGAAATTGTTCCAAATTTGCCACAAATCATTTGGAATTCCATCCAATTGCCAGGTAGGGTCTATATCTTGGCTTGCTCATCAAATTATGTGGATAGGATGATGGTTATGGCCATTTATAATTGCAATAAAAAATGCCTAAACCCTACCACTTGAAAACATCAAAGCCTTTGCTCTAGGGTTGCAAACTTGTGGTGTTGATGCCAAGGCTCCTCCTCCCTTTCATATTTACCCTTCTTTCCATTGTTCCCTTCCCCCCATCCCATTTTTTCCCTATTTTCCCTACCCTAAAACATTACTAAACCCCTACTCCCTATCCCCTCCACTCATTTGTCAACTATAAAACCCCAAAACCCTACCTTATAAAATCTCCAAACCCTCCTACATGTCCCTAAACAAATTTTCCCCCCATGACCCCTAATCCCATCATATTATTCCCCTCCTAACACTCCCTTTTGTCTTGTTCCCCTTGGTGGCGGAGATCATATCAACACACAGTTTCATACCATCATCAAAGGCCACCCAAGCACAGTCCATATATAGTAGTCATGTCATCCGAGCATTCATCAGAGTATGAGATGGAAACCCAAAGTGATTCATCCTCGGAAGAACAAGCTCCCTGGTGACATCACAAAAGTGGCAAACATGTTAGGGATGAGCCAACCACCCTCACTGAATTGCAGACCTGCCCTCTTGCCATGTCATGTTTCCAGAATATATCATGTTTTGAGTTTTGTCAAAGGGTGGCTAATGTTCGAGTTCATCATGAGTTGGCCCATCTTTTTGTGCTTCACCTACATCGAGGTCACTCTATCTTGGCCAAGGTCACCTTCACACTGACACCTGAAACTGTCTCATTAGCAACTGGTGTACCGAATGTTGGAGAACAATGGCACAAGAAACAGAAGGTGGATAGGCAGCATTATGAGCCTTACATTAAGGCCAGTTTCTTAAGGTAGCTCCAAAGAGTCTTTCCATTCAGATATTTGAAAGATGAATATGCTCCACTCATGAAGTTGATCATGAATTACTTCAGCTGTGAGGGGAGGTTCTCTCATCTATATGCCTATCACAGCAGGTTGCTCATGCACTTTACCAGGGTACGGATGATGAAGATCCCATATTTCATTTGCAGGAACATAGAGAGGATGAACACCTTCATGTAGCACAAGACCCCTCAGCAGCAACTTAACAATGTTTATCACTTTGCTCTTATTAAGATTTTGGTGGATCATCAGCTGGGATTATAAGGCATTACTTGGGATGACTTCATCTCCCATGACCTCTTCAGCACTTCACAGGTATTATCAGAGGGTGAACATGAGATAGGTGGTCCTTCTCATCAGTATGAGCACCATGAGACAACTAGTATGCCAGTATTCATCACCTATCAGAGAGGCAGTAGACATTTGTTTGCAGCAATAAAGCGAGTGTTATCTCCACCCGGGGTGGAAGGGGCCTATCTTCTGACATTGGCAACATAGGTACAGGACAAGGGCAAGAGTCCCATGCATGACGAGGGGCCATCAGGTGAACAAAAGGCCAACTTCATCCTCATTCATGATGATGATGCAGATGTGGAGAGTGCCAAGCTTAGGAGGACCATCTAGGAGCAGAAAATGGAGATCCAAGACTTGTCACTCAATTTGGAGAGGGCTAAGTGGAATATCAGGTATTTGGAGCAGAGGAACGAAAAACTTGAGGACCATCATGAGATCATGGAGCTGCAACACATCTATGAGAATCGCCAAGTTGCCCAACATAGGAGGATTGAGCTCACTCCATTGGAGCAAGAGATTAACAATGACCGAGAGTCTTGGCTTGCGCATATCAAAATCCACCTTGAGAGACTGTTAGAGAAGGCTGACAAGGAGAAAACCATATTGAGGTGGATGGTTTATCACTACAGGGCACGTAACATGAGTTCAAAGGCTCGGATAAGGAGTTTGAAGGTGAAATTGAGCAAAGCGACAAAAAGGAAAAAGAGGCAAAAAGAGAAAGATCGGCTTTGACTCTAGGTTGAAGCCTCTATGGCCTACCATAGCACTTCATAGAGGTTCTCAAGCCCAAATTTCAAGAAATTTGGGGCAATTTTGGTCACATGACAAATTTTTGGTCACAACATAGGGTTTTTCTCCCTGTGCGTCGTGCCACTGGCGCAACGCTTAGGATTGGGAGCTCCAAATCACAAATGGCTTGTATTTTTAGATTTAGCATGAACAATCATGCCTACTGGTGCATGGACAAGAAATTTGGGCATAATTTGAGTCCCCAGGAGGTCAAAAACACTCAAAAAATGACCTCTCTGCCCCTATTTTGACACACAGGAAGCAGTCTTGGGAGAATGAAGTTTTGGAGGGGCAAATGAGCACCAAATTTAGAAATTCCACTTAGGTTGGAAAGTAGACAGGCCAGGATTTCGAACAAGCACACTTGGGCATAATTTGGACTCTAGAAGGTACCTCAAAATTTCCTCCAAAGTGGCACGGTGCATATATATTTGGGCACAGTGCATATAGAGAAAAAGGCCAAAATCACTTCTGCTTCGCGACATTTCTATTCATGACTTTATCCAAGTGGGCCCGCTCATTTACACTACATGTTTTTTGGCAGCTAAGGCAAATTTTAAAGAATATTTTCACTAAAGGTTGGCTTCTATCTAAGTGCCAAAGGAAGGTGAGCAGTCACCCAAGCCATTTGTCATTTTTGTAACACTACACCTGTAACTAATGGTTGGCTTTCCATTTTCATTTTGTAACGATTTGAAAAACTCCCCAACTCTTGGTCATTCTATTTCCCCATGGCATAGTATATTTATTGTATGCAAACTATTTGCAATGGGTTGGTTGGTTGTAATTTCTGGGAGACTGTGCGAGAGAAACTCAGTTCTTCATTGTATATTTTGACAGAGAGTTAATGAAAGGCAGTCGCTCTGGTTCATGAGATTCATGTGGTGTGAGTGTAGCAAATGTGTTCTCTTTATGTTTCATATGTATTTTGTTATGTTTCACAGTTCATTCATATTCATTTCTAGTGAAATTTTCTAAGTAAGATAAGGTAGAATTCATGTTTAATGCTCTGTCTGTGGGAAAGTTTCACATTCTGTGTTCTTCTTATGTTGAAAAGGATTCATGTGTTTATGCCCTTTTCACCCTCCTAAACAATCTTTCCATTCTGCATTATTTCGAATTTAATTGCTAGACTTTCCGCCTGTCTTGCCTCACAAAGTAATCTGTGCCTTTATGTTAAATTCTCTACTCATTGTTGTTCGTTGGTCCCATACATCCTAGAAACTCAGTCATTTATACAAAATTGCTTCTTGTTTCCATATTTATTTACCTAGCCTAAAATCAATATTTCACTATAAGTCATCTCAAACCATATTATTTATCTATTCACTCAGCGTGACTCAGAGAGAGCCCTCCCCTGTTCTGGTAGGGCTAGCTACGAGACTGAGCGTGGTTTGTGGTTACCCTGAATTTTTCCTTCCTTCAGCCTAAGGTAGATTTAGGTGCTAACAGGTTGGACCCATACTGTGGATCTTTTCACATGGTCCTTTCTATCAGGATGGTTGTGCCCATACCGTGGGTTCATGTTTCGATATATATGACAAAGGTATCACATATGTATATGTATATGTGCCCTTGATTGAAAGGTATCCTTCCTCTTCTCTTATTTCAATTGTAATGTAGGAAAGTTTCTTGTATATTATCTTGTTTGTTACTAGACCCACTCATTGTGTTAGAGAGATTGTCTCTGTTCACGGAGACAATTTACATATCCAAAAAAATGGTGAATATGTTGGGAAAAGTATAACCTTTCCATCCATTTCCTAAATTTGATCCTTTGATTAGTTTTACCAACCATCGAATTATTAGCTTGTGTGGATCAGTGTAGGTTTATACAATCACTTATTACTTCCTTAGAGTGCTAAATCTGGATTGTATTTCGAATTTTTTTTTGTTTTCCCATATTACTCGAACACGACTTTTATCAGTGACAATCAAGCTTGCGGTGCTTGTTTTTACCTATACAGTCACATTGAAAACCCTCTCTACAGACATAGACGATCCCTCTAGCCTAATGATGGGGTCTAGCAACAAAGGAGACAATATACAAGACACTTTCCTAGATTATAATCGAAATAAGAGAAGAGGAAGAAGACATGCAAATTTAGGATGCATATACATATACATATCTCATACCTCTCTCATATATATATCAAAACATTAATCCACATTATTGAAGAAGCCATCCGGATAGAAAGGACCATGTGAAAATATCCATGGTATGGGTGCAACCATCCAAATGAAAGGGATCGTCTAAAAGTCTAAGAACCATGGTACAGATGCAACCACCTCAAATTGAGTCATTATGTTGGGGGCATGGAAACTTATCTCAAGTATAGTTTATCTTTACTTCAAGCTTGTGTAAAAATGAAACCAAACCCAATTACAGTTTGTTTCCATTTCAAGCTTGTGAAAAAATGAAACCATCTTCAAGTATCCTTAAGTAGAGTTTCCCATGTTTCAATCTTGTGTAAAAATTAAATAATTTCCCTTTTTACCTCTCGTGATTTCCTTTTTATCACCCTATTTTTGCTAAGGTGAGCCTTGCTTTTTCCCTTTCCATCATCACTGTCTCTTTGGCCGATCATACACTTTCACTTGGTTGTTTTACCATTTCCTGAGGAACTTCTGTAATGAGTGGTCTTATTAGCGAGTCTCTTGACCCTTACATGTTTTGAGCAGATCCATCATCACCAGGACCAGTTGTTATCCTTTTATGCCACTCATTCCTCTAGGTAGATTCATATTTAAGCTCTTTAATGACTCTTGAAAAATGAAAATATCATCGAGTACTTGTCGTTTTGAACTTGTAAAAGTAAATGGAATGATATCTACTCAGTGTAAGTTTAACCCTTTTTCCGAACTCAGATAAACTATTGTTTGAAAAGGTAACACCTTAGTCAAACATGGCTAGGATGTTCTCTCAAATATTTTTTTCTACCTTTTCGGGTTCAAGAGACAAACTACAAAAATGGACCTGATGGAGTTTTCTTTTCCACCTCTTTTTAAAACTCTCTAAATGTGAAAAAGACATTGATTTACTCTTCCATCAGACTTGTAAAATTTAAACAATGAAAGACTTGTCCCCATGATGAGATCGAATTCTTCCTTCCTAGGGCTCATAAAACTTAGTAGGATGGATTCATCTGAATGATGAACTTACACAACAAGCATATGTTATCCCCTTCAAGATTGTGATAAAAGATATATGGGGTACTCACTAGAAATAGTGGGGAAAAAGTGAAAGTGAAAAAACTTTTGTATATGTAGCATGTCACTCTTGAACATGACACTCGTCTATTTCTCATGTCGGGTTTGGGATATCCTCACTCAGTAACTTGTACTTCAAGGTTTGGGTGATCCATTTTTCTCTCATCTAACTATTCCACTTGTTTGTCATGACCCTTGGTCCTATATTGAGTCAAATTCTGCCACATTCCGAAGTCATGTCGCCGATATGTTCAAGAGAAGTCCTATATGCAATTTACTATCTATACATTATCTAGCATTTTTCCATAGTCCTAGATCATACTCGTTTATTCCGTTTTATTCCCTTTTTCATTTCGATGATGACGAAATCATTATGGCCCTCCGCCGATGGGTCATTTCTTGTCGACTTCATCTCATTATCCAGGAAGGAGACTTAGAAACTCCCTTCTAGTACCTTAGAGCTTGCTTGCCTTACTGGAAAGTTCTTTACATTCAATGATAATTTTTCATCATTGGTCTTTAATCAAATGTTTCCATGAGTGCTTGACTGTAGCTTTATCTTCACATTCATGGATTCTACTATTGTACCTTGAAAGCCATTGTCATTATGGATGGTTTCTCTCGTGCTTGCTAACGGTTCACATCATTAGATAGTAATCAGGCGATTTTCTAGCATGTTTGACTTTGACACTTTCAATTCGCATGTTAGAATTCATACTTTGATCTGGTTGGGATGGAGCACAAGACCGTTGGTTTTTTCTGATATATCTCAGGCTGCATGGAGTTATGTATTATTCATGATTGTCTACATGTTTCCTCTATATGGATGGTTGTGATCATATAGTGGGACCTTATATCTATGAGGATGATGATCCTTCTATATTGAGTGGTTGTCTCCATACCATGGATCTTAGACTTCGAGACGATCCTTTTAATTCGGATGGCTATGCCAATACTGTGGATCTTTTCACATGTTCCTTTCTATCTAGACGGCTGCATTCATGCCATAGATTCATGTTCTAATATATATGATAGAGGTATGATATATGCATATGTATATGTTTCCTTAATTCATAGGTCTCCTAATGTGTTTGTACTTGTCCTTGCACTAGCTCATAAAGCATCTCAACCATCACTCCTTATTCTACCTTCATGCTTTAGGGGGAATCTGTTACACAATATTTTGTCACACCTCCTTCACTTCCTTGTGTCATACCCTCGAGTGCCAAAACCTTAAAAAATATGTGGTGTACCCATCATGATATGCATTCCAGATCCTCTTTGAAGAAATAATGAAAGTTTCCTTGAGCCTTCCCTGAGAAAAATGAGCTAAAAACACTAATTTCTGGGTAAGAGCGACTATGACATTGCCTGCTCATGCTGATGGAAGGTTACACCATATTAGTCTCGTGCTTCTAGTGCAGATTTTGCTTGGATACTCATGCTAAACCATAAAAGGAATTTTTTCCCAATGTGTAGGAGAAACTTTGTGATCTAGAGGCTTCTAGAATAGTGAGTTGGATGATGTTCATTGTAGATGTGGTTGAATTCTCCCAATATTACCCTTTCATATTATCACTATGAGCTTCCTCCTTAAGGTGAGGACCTTCCACTATCTTTGGTGAGATCCTAACTCCATCTGTCTGCCTATAAATTCATCCCCCTCCATTCAAAAATGGTTGGTCTCTAATTATTAGCACTCTTATGATGAGATATTTCCTACATGCTATTTGCTTCGGCTTGGAGAAGGAGTGTTTGGATAACTTGAGCTTGGACTTGGACACTCACTCAAGGAGGGATACTAACATCAAGGCATGGATTGTATGCTTCCTCTTTTTTTATTAATATATACAATTGTTGGTTCACTTTCCATAAATGCTTGTGTTCATGCTTCATTTATCTTTATTCTCCTTGATCCTTTAAGTGGATTACATTTGGATCATGTTTTTTAAAATTTTATGCTTTGTTGTGTCTCTGGTCTCTTGTGTAGGTATTAAAATGCCATGACGAGCAATAATTGAACCTAGGGGAACAAGTAATCAATATATTCAACAAAGTGATACATCATAGCATCAGAACGAGGTAGGTCTCCTTCGACTTCTTTAATTTCAATTATAGTCTAGGAAAGTGTCCTGTAGATTGTCTCGTTTGTTGCTAGACCCACTCATTGGGCTAGAGGGATCATCTATGTCCGAAAATAGTATTTATCTACTCAACAGACATGGCCCCTATGGAATTCATGTCCTTTTACCCAACTAAAGTTATTCCCTCAATTTATATGACCATCCAAACATTGGATTCAGAAGGGAACATGGGCAATCTTTCAAAGATAATACTCATTGATATCTCTGTCAAGACATGCCTCATGGAAAATATATAGATTGGAGCCAATTGCAATCCTAAGGTAATTGTAAGCTTCACTCGCCTTTTCGAGTAATTCTGCAATGTATTCATCTAGTCTTATGAGGAAATTCTCGGGATAGATCTGTGTATCGTCGAGCATGAGATCAAGGTCTATGAAAATCCCAAGCCTGTTTGTCAAAGACTTTGACCCATCCAACCCTACAAAACTGTAGCCATAAAGACCCAAGTGGACATATTATTATGTGCTATTTTCATCTACCCTATTCACTTCATGGGATCGGTTTCAAATATGGTTCCTCTAGATAAAAAAATATAGTACCATCTGAGTATGTGTTCACTACTGGGATTTGAATGATGTGTGTCCTAAGGATAATTATCTGACCTCGTTCATTGAACAGGTAATTGATAATTGTCCCGATTGCAAATCCTTATCATTTATGGATGGTTTCTTGGGATGTAACCATATTTCCATAAAACTTGTGGATCAACAAAAAACCACCTTCGTTTTCCCTTAGGGAATATTTCCATATAGAAAGCTCACATTCAGTCTAAAGAATGTTGGAGCAACCTTTCAACGGGCCATGGACTACCCATTTCATGATATTACACCTATTGCTCAAACTTTCTTGGACAACCTTCCGACCCATTCCAAGAAGTGAACCCAACGCCTAGTTCATCTCAGAGCAATTTTTCTTAGGTAAAATTTCTATAACATACATCTAAATCTGCACAAATGCATAATATTTATCGAATCTAGATTCCTACCTAGTTTCATTGTCTCCAAACATGGGATTAATGTTGATTCCGATAAGGTAAATTCAATTACTCAATTTCCCATGCCACAATCCATTTTACAACTCCAACATTTACAGGGGAAGGAAATCTTCTTACAAAAATTCATCGTGAATTATGCTGAGCTGAAGAAATTATTTAGGCATGTATTAAAGAAGGGAGTATCACAAGTGTGTAATGATCAATCACAATGGTCATTTTATTCCTTGAAAGGGGCACTTATATCGACCTCACTACTTAGTGCTCCCAACTATTCATGTGTGGCTGATTTTCTCCTATACTTGACAACCTCACCATCCTCCATTGGTATGATCTTGGTCCAAACCCATGATGATCTTAGTGATCATGTGATCTATTATCTCTCAAAAGGCCTAGATGTTCTCAAAATCTAATATTCACATGTGGAAAAGCTATCCTTGGCAATTTTCTTTGTTTTCAATCACTTCCGACACTCTATACTATTGTGACAGGCTACTGTCATCTCCTTAGATAATCCCATTGGATACATTCTGTCTTGTCAAGTAATCAAAGGAAAATATTCCAAATGGATTGTTATCCTCTAGTAATTTGATTTAGTTTTCGCCATTTCCAAGGCGAAAAAATGCTTAGTCTTCATATAATGATTGTCGGACCTCCCCATAGTCGATCCAGATGAGGTAGCCCATGATCATCATACAGATGAATTTATCTATATTATTGACTCTATTGACCCTTGGTATGGAGAAATTCTTTTCTACTTCCAAGCACAATTATTCTTCCTTGATCTCTCATCAAGCGACCCTCGTCGCATCTGCCACCAAGCTCGAAACTATTTAGTGTTAAAAGGTACTTTATATCTTCACGGCAAAAATACAGTTCTTCGATGTTGCCTCACTCATGAAGATGCAAAATAGATTTTAAATGAATTCTATGTTATGGAATGTGGTAGTCATCTTTCTAGCATGGCTACCACCTAGAAAATTATACATGCAAGATACTACTGGACGACATTTTTTAAAGAGTGTATTGAGGCATTCCATTAGTGTCATCCTTGGTAAATATTTACCAACAAAATGTAGGAGCTCCATCCCCGTTGCACCCATTTATCTCCATCGGCACCTTCCCCAAATGGGGAATTGACTTCATCACATGTAACCCCACTTCCTGCTATAGACATAATTACATTATTGTTGTTGTGGACTACTTTATGAAATGAGAAGAAGGTTTTCCCACTTTTTGGGCTGATGGAAAAACTGCAGCGTTATTCTTGTTCAATCTGGTGATTTGTCATTTTTTTGTGACTTGCACGATCGTTAAAAAACATGCTTCTCACTTTCATAACCACATGATGTTTGACTTAACATAATTGCTAGGTATTAGGCAAGAACATTCCTCCTCCTACTACCCACTAGCTAATGACCAAGTGGAAGCCATCAATGGTGTCCTGAAAACCATGATCCACCAGTTAGTAGGAAATCAAAAAAACTATAGCCACTGCATGTTAAAACTTGATCCAGGTTCAGGTGTGACAAAGGACCCTTACAAGACCTTTTACTTTTGTGATGTGCTAAATTGCATTCTTAAAAGAACATAAATGAATATATTTGCATGTTGTAAAGAAGAGAAAGACGACAATCATAAACACATGAAAACATAAGCCATTGATAATAGAGTTCATCCAGGAGTGACTACGTCTCCGGGCCCTAATGTCAAGATGGTTTAGGACATTGCATTTAATGTTATCAGTAGTGATGATGTACATAAGAGGTGATGTCGTTATCATTCAAAGAAAATGCCCCTATGTAGGAGTGACTCCAAGAGATGTTCCACTATAGGAACACTTAGTCAAAAAGGAATCCTATCAGTTTGACATAAATTCATCCATGATCAGCATCCCACCAACATGGAATAAAAGGGATCTCAATACAAACATACATGGCAACAACACGAGTATCCCATCAATAGGATGACAAAGGGATCTTGAACAAAACATGAAAAATCATCACAATAAGTACATCACACAAATGATTCTGCATCACAGCAAGCAGGAATCATGAAAGAAGTAAGAAAATAAGATCCCACATCAAACATCAAACAGGGACCTATGCAACAATGCATACAAAAGAATTACATTAACACCCTTCATATACCTCACATCCTGGGGTCATTTGAAGAAGAGGATGTCAAGCTACTGAAGTTGTTTGTGCCATCAACCTTGAGGCGTCGAATCTCATGGATTGACTGCTCATGCATCAAATTCTGACACCTATACTCCACTTAGAAAAGTGGTTGAAAAATGAAATGAGAAAATGGAAAATCTGAATGTACCATCAGATTTGTGGCATCGAATAGTGCAAAACCAACTCTCAAATTTCTAAATTCTGAGTAAGTGGAATTCTAGGGCTCAAGGAGTCTTTTAGATTCTCCCTAGATTCCTTAAAGATTCCCTCCTATGGGTCCTTTGCAAATCTACTGCCCATATTAGGAAACTGACTGTGCCATCGGGTTGGTGTCACCGAGAGGTGTAATATCAACATAAAGTTTGTCCAATTTGGACATTGCAAAAACTTCACCCTCCTTGAAATTTTGTTCCTTCATGGTTCCGCCTGCATTAAAAATTATTAAAAAAAATGTTGCCTCAAATTCCATGCCCGCTCTTGGTTTCTCTATGGTGCCTCGTAGATGCACTAAGCAAATGAAAGTTTATATAATTTCTCTAGCAGGTTTACTAATGAATTGGTTTAGGTGGATTGGTAAGGCAACAAATTATGAGGAAGAGGTCGGGTGGTCAAACCCCGACCCCTCCACATTAGTGCAAACATTGTTTTATTAAAACTACATTCTTTTATTTTTTGGGGGGTTGGGTCCACCTTGGGCTGCCTACCCCTTAACCCCTACAGTTCTTTTCATTTTTGGTGGTACATTTAATTTTGGGTCGTTGGAATGTACGTGGGTTGGTTTCAATGCGGGTTCGTTGTTCTTATGGGGCCACCCACTTGGAGGCCGACCATGTGGGCTAAGTGGGTTGGACCCCTGTCGACACCCTTACCACCTTTGCAGCCTCATTTAATTGACATGAGGTTTTCGGTGTGGGTTGAGTCCACCATGCCCAGCCTGTATTTATTACATTATGGTTATGTGAGTTGGAGTCGGGTCCGGCAGGGTCATGGCCACCGACCCAACAAAAGTTTATTTTTGTGATGGTTGGGGGTCAGTGGGGGTCATGGCCCATCGACCCAAAATTATTTAAATTTTGTTTCTTGAGTTTTGATGGGGGTGGCAGGCGTCATGGCCCACCACCCAATTTTAATATATTTTTTTTTATTTTTTAGAAGGAATTAGTTATTTTTAAAATTTTGAAAAATGACTGAAGGAGACAAATCAACCAGGCCACAAATTCACGCAAAATCTGGCACAAGTTGGTTGGAATCTAGTGGCTCGATTTTGTCCAAATTACTACCTGCTTAAGCATGCCCAGTTAGCAAAAGTCAACCTAACTTTGACTGCTTCTAACATTCACACACAGACTCAGTTTGACGAACTGTTCACACCATCGCAATCAGGACAATGAGATCTACGCTTTGGTCCAAGTTCAAAATCATTCTGATCACCTTGATTTTCAAGCTTCCATAAGCCCTATTTGTCCTGTGTGTGTCTTTGGAGCCACCTGGATCAAAACTTCTATAGGCTTTACACCATTCCAAGTTCCTTACATCCTAGAAGAAGTGTTACCTATTAAGTGGCAAATTCTTTCACTAAAGCTAGTTGTTGAAATCTTCCCAGCACTAATGTCGAAGAAGAGTGCTTGCTATCCCTCAATAAGTTGGACAAGACGCATTTAGATGTTGCACTAGCTCTTGAATCCCACAAGCATTGAGTCAAGGCACAATATGATAAAAATTTTAAACCTCTTTCTTGCCAAGAGGGCGATCTTGTTCTACTTTATGATAAAAAACACAATATCTTGGGGGAAGGTAGACTTCAACCATAGTGGAAAGGTCCATATGTCATTATTGAGGTCCATGCAAAATGTGCTTATGAACTTCAGGACTGTGATGGAATCCCACTCGCAGAGACCCACAATGGGCTCTATCAGAAAACGCATTATGTCTAGTGTTGCACTCAGATTTTTCTTTTTAATTTTATGTATTCATAAGTTTTTATTCTTTTGTTGTGACGGGATTTTTTGGATTTTTAGGAGTATTTTCCTCATGCATGTCCCTTGTTGCACAGATTTATTCATTACCCCTACCATGAGTAGGATATGTGGAAGGTGCCAATCGTCACACACAAGACATTACATCATCTTCTTGGGTCATTTACACTCCTGAGTCGGAACTACTTAGTTTTGTGCGAGTTTTTCTTTCGACTACCACCAACAATATTGTTGAGTATATGTCTATAACTGCACTTCTTACTGAAGCATCATCTTGGGACATCTCCAATCTAGTGGTCGTGTTAGACTCTTAGAAAATTTTTACGTAATTAAAAGATCATTATCACATTCACAATCCAATATTGTTATGTCATTATTTAAGGGTATAATTTTTGGAGTACCAATTTGGGTTTATTACATATGAACACATTCCTCGATAATTTAATACAGTAGCTAACTCATTATAAAATTATGTATTAGATTGGCATCTATCTCATTCATTATAGATACATGCATTAAAGTAAAATTTTACACAGTTAAAAATTTATAAAAAATAAAAACACACATTTACAACATGAATCACCAATATGTGTGTGTGTGTGTGCATTGAGTCCAATATTTTTACATAAAAATTTCCAAAAACTTCGGTGTTCCTAAGTATAAAATGGATTTACTAAGCCTCACTGTGACACCCACTGGATATATTGTACTACTACTAAGCCTTCTTTTCATGATAACTTAGAGCATATCTAGCCAACCTCTTAAGAGGAACTAAAAACCACTCTTGCACACCCATGCTCAAACCCTCAAGGCTCCTAGCAACCTCGTGGAAACTTTGTGTGTCATATCCCACTTCGGTGGTTTCCACAAATGCTCCAGCCCCAGGTAGTTGGTCAACCCACCTAGCATGGTGGGTCATGCCTGCAGGATGTACCAGTTCCACATCTACATTAAGAAAACACTTCATGTTAGTACTTATTCACCCATAATAAGAAAACATGACATAAATTTCAAAAGTTAAAAAACAATTTTTGTTATTATGATTAAAGCTCTTACCTTATGTCCCCCATTGAGTTCCAAGTGGAAAAATGAGTTGTAGATCTCCTTTGTAATCCATGTTTGCATAGTCATAACCTTCAATCATGATGATCTGGCCACTGAGCCACTCAAAGAAGTCATCCTCGAAAAAGTTTCTAGTCGGGCCCCCTCAAGTATGAGCTTCTAGGGAAGCCCATCGCTCCTCTCTCAACTCCCTGAGACTAGCTATGTCCAAAATCTTGTAAGGCCTCATCATGAGGATTCTCTCAAGGAAAAAGGATAATATCAATGGACCACACCCATACTCTCTTTAGGCCTGAGTCTTGCAAGCTATCAATTTTATTTTCACCTAATGAAGGACTCCCCCTCATTAATTGAATAGCTATGGTTGTAAGTAGTCTATTTCTGGTAGCAACTGGGCCTTTGAAGCAACATGTTGGCTCTTGGACCCTAATAAGCATACGATCATCCATAGAATTCACCTCTTTGACATAGCTTTGATCCACTGAATAGCAACCCGGTTGCTCACTAGCAAACTTCCTAGTCTCCAATGTGGTGAGCACTAGTATTGCATCAAGAACTCTATAATTCCTGAGCTTGCAACTTTACCTTCATCAACCCGGTAGTTCGTAACAAACTTGGAAGCGTGAGTGCTATATGCACAAGTACTAGTTCTCACTATAGGTTGTCACTTGGTCAGTCGGCGCGAGATCATTAGGAGCTCAAGCCAACTTCTATAGATTTTAGAAGAAGCTCTATGTGTCATGAAAGGAAATAAATATTACTCTATAGATGCTACTCTAACTGCAGAAAGGAGAAAGACAAGAACGTAAAGAAAAACCTAGTAAGCCCAAGCTAATTCTACTTTTGCCAAAAACATTATGAAAACCATGAAAGAAATTCCATTGCCTACTCAAGGAAGTAAACAACATCTAATAATTCTATTTTTGGAGGTATATAAGAAAAAAAAAAAAACATATCTTTGAATTTTTATGTATTTTTATGTGAATTTAACATGCATCTAATTTATTGTGTGTGAGTGTGGCCGCAAACAGGTGCCATTACAAGGTGGCTTTGGAGCTTGGGAGGATTCAGAATGGTGTGGATGGGTCGTAGGAGGTCTTAGGTGGCCTTCTGGAGGATTTTCCAACACTCGGCGTTCAAAAGAAAGCTTAGAAAAAAAACTATAGGAGGACACAGGAAAACTACAGGAGGACTACGGGAGGTGGTCGAGAGTAATTTTCGCTATTTTGAGGGTGTCAAAGTGGGTGGAAAAGGTGGATGAAGGTTGGAATGAGTTGTTAGGGCATGTAAGGTCTACCATGACTCACTAGGAGAGAGAAAGATGATTGGGTTTGCTCAAGGAGAGAGGAAGACGTTCTATGAAAAATGAAGAAAATTAGGACAGAATTGAGGTGAGATTTAGGAGACCTATAGGGCATGGATCAGATGGAGGGTATGGTTGCTAGTAAGCTGGCCTACTTCTGCAAGAGATATACTACATAGAAACTCATAGTCAACCAAGAAAATCAAGCAACAAATGAAATGAGTGTTTCTTATGAAAAACAGAGTTTTGCATTAAAATGGCCTAAACTATGATGTATAGAAGGAAATGTTGGGAAATGTTGTAAGAAAGTTAGGAATGAAAGAGGACTATTTCAAATCAGGAATTGAACATGATAAACATGATCTAAAGCAAAGCAAAACTGGACTATCAATATACTAGAGAGTTGCAAACATTAGAAGTCCTAGGAATGAGGAAAATCTGTTTTTTTGGGGAAACAAGAGAGTCTTTGCCTCAAATCATGGTCCCAGAGGGAGGAAGAGAGGCGAAGGCACTATTGCTAGCCTTTTGAATATTCTCTAATCACTACCTAACCTGGTACAGAAAGCATAAATTTAATTTAGATACTAAATCATCAAAAGCAAACTATTCTTAACCATAAGAGAAATACGTCTAACAACAAATTAATCTACAAACTGAAGTAAGGCATACAAATACAAGAAATAGAGGCTTGGATACTTGGATTGGGCCCTAACCTAAGAGAATTAGCCCTCTGATGTAACTCATGGCTAGCTCAAAAAGGATCCCAACTTCATTATCAAAAAAATAGCAAGATTACATAAAACTGTCACAAAATAGGAAGCTCAAAATCTGAGCAGAGTTTACACAAGAAAAAAAATATCTGACCCTAGTGAGGCCCTAGGCCTCTCTACTTATACATCTGAAACTACAACAGCTACCTTAAAATCAGTGAGGCTTGGCTCCAAAAACTCGAGATAACTATCAATCATCTTCCACTTGCTCAATTGTCTTCTAGTGCATGATTCAGCCTGTTAGTGTTAGTATCTTCATCCCTCCATTAGTGATCAAATTCTCCTTTTGCATGCATTTTAGGTGTCCCATCTGATCAGATGCATTCTATTAGGCCATGGATCATCTGATGGTAGTGGTTCATTATCAAATTTCCCTCATGGTCTTTACCTGCTGGTCTATTTTCTCAAGTTCAGGTCCTTTACAAGCATCTTTTGTCATTATATTTACAAAAGCCATTTTTAGGGTTTTAGGTCTCATTAGGTCTAGGGTTTGCCACCATAGTGATGTAAAAGATCAAGAATGGTTAGTAGGCACATGATAAGGTCTAATAAGGTGTCAAGATCAAAATTTCAATGATGATACACTCAATAAGTGATTTTTTCCTCAAAACCCTGTTTTGAGGAAAAACAAAGGTTTTATTTTCTATGTATAACAATTTCATGTAATTTTAATTTTCCTATATGTAATAATCTTAGAGATGTTTCCCTTGGTCACCTTCCCAAATCTATCCACTACAAGCAAAAAATAAGCATCAATGCATCAGTTTGTCAAATGATTAAGAAAAGTCAATTTCAATGGAAAAACAAAGTTCAAAACCAGAAGTGACTTTAACATTAGAAAAGCAGGTTTGAAATGAGTGAAAAAATAAAGTCATTCATATTTAAAGTGAAAAGGGTCCTCTTGGTCATTTCATTGTGAAAAATTACTCTTGAAGAACAAAAATCGTGATTTGGGAGTCAAAGAGGCAAGAAACCCTGTTTTCAAGGCAACTTGGCCTCACGTTGCACATTAGGTACAGTGTGCTGCGCATCAAGTAGGCACTGTGCATCAGAGGTAGAATTGTAGTGTAAATTTGAACTAGCGCTGCGCGTCAGGAGGGCATTGCGCATTAGGCCTAGTGTGTTATGCATCAGTCTAGTCTTCTCTAAGGTTGAATTTGAAGTCACATGGGTGTTTTTCATAAGTCTTGCATGTGAAAAATGAGTTTCTCTTCATTGTTTGTCATCCAATTGTGCAATTTTCATCCCACCTTCACAAAAAAATCATCAAACCCATTTTCACTCTTTATTTACTCTAATACACTTCATTCATCTCATTTTCTCATACCCCACTCCCCTAAAGAAAATATTTCCCTCTCCAAACCCTAAATCGCTCACTAAACCCTAATTTCCCAAAATCATTCCCTTCACTCCCTAACTTCATTTCCTTAGAGTAAAATCTCTTCATAGTCATCACCATTGTCCTCTTTCATCACTGTTTTTCATCATACCTTCATCTCATCACTTTCCTAAGACAAGCACTATGGCAAGAAATAGTGACTCAAGCTATGAGGAAGAAACAAAAGGTGGCAGTTCAGGAGATAGAAATGTACAACCTAGGAGGCCTCACAGGGTGGGAAGATCATTAGGGATGAGCCTATTAGCATTGATGAACTTCTTGCTTGCCCTATTGCCACCACTTGTTTTAGATACCAATATTGCTTTGAGTTTTGTGAGCTTCTTGAGAGTGTTAAGTATCATCATGAATTTGCTAGACAATTTTTCATCAACGTGGAGGACAATATGGTACAGCTTGCTGGCATCAACTTCACTCTTTCATCAACCATCACTGCACAAGCAACAAGGATGGTAGATATGGGGGAAAGATGGAACAAGAGACAAAATTTCAGCAAACAGAACTATTAACCCTACATCAAAGCTAGATATCATAGCCAACCGGGCAAGGTGTTTCCTTTCAAGTTTTTGGAGGACTGATATGTGCCATTAATGAAACTCATCATTAAATACTTCACATGTGAGGGAAGGTTATATAGACTCTATGCCTATCATATCAGGTTGCTTACGCATTTTACTAGGGTTAGAATGATGAGCATACCATACTTCATTTGTAAAAACATAGAGAGGATGACTGTAATTGCAAAGAGGAAACCATATCCACAGCAGCCCAATAGCATTTATCACTTTGCTGTCATCAAAATTGTTATTTTGCATCAGCTAACTCAGTTGGGAGTGCAGTGGAAAACCTTCATTACCAATGAGATTTTCAAGGGGCCCCAAATGTGTGTATAACCTCAAAAGGAAGTTGTACCTTCAGGCCAACAAATAGAGCATGAGAGAAAAACTGAAGAGGCTCACATTGTTGTGTTTATAACTTATGAGAAGGGGACAAGGAAGCTATTTGCAGCTGCCAAACAATATTACCTCCACCAGGGGTGGATGGGGTCTCGTTCTCTTCATAAGACAATAGGAAAATGTTATCTTCACCTGGGCTGAAAGGGGCTTTGCCTTCTTCTTTAGCAGAGCAGGTACAGGACAGAGGTAAGAAACCATTGCATGGTGAAGGGCCTTCTAAAGTCCAAGACAGGGATTTCATTTTGATTGAGGAAGAGGACAATGATTTGGGCTCCCAAAGCTCAAGACTCAAGGATGAGATCGTCAAGGAGAAAGAAGATGAGATCCAAAGCCTATATATTGACCTTGAGAGGGCTAAATGGGTCATTAATTACCTTGAGCAACAGAGAAAGGAATTGGAGGACAAACAAATAGTCATGGAGCTGCAAATTATTAGGGAAAACCAACAAATGGAAAAAAGAAGGAAAGTCAAGCTGACTTCACTAGAGCAACAAATAGAGGCTAACTGAGAATCATGGTTAGAAAGAGTGAATGTCCACCTTGAGAAGCTTCTTGACAAGGCTAGTAAGGAGAAGAACATGTTTCAACACATGGTCTATCACTATTTTGCCTGGAACAAAATTTGTAAGACAAGAATAGGAAGCTTAAGAGCCAAGCTAGGAAGAGCCTTCAAGGCCAAAAAGGAGAAATAAAAACTTAGAATCTTGGTTGCAGCTCCCTTGGCCAAGAAAAGTAGTTGATAAGCTTGCCTCATGCCAATTTTGAATAAGTTTGGAGAACTTTTTGTCATTTTCAAATTTTTAATTGCAATACACAAGAAATTTCCTCTAATGGCACTACACATTGAGCTGGTAAGGAATTTTGATGAATGGCTGGTGAGGAATTTTGACAAACATTGAGTGGGTCCAAAATATGAAAAAATATAAAATTTCATGAATTTTTGAGGAGATTTGGGTCACCTAAAGGGCAAAAAACACCTCAAAAATGCCCTTTCTGCCACCTTTTGGACCCATAGGAAGCAATGTTGGGAGAACTGATTTCTAGAGGGGAAAATGGACACCAAATTCAAAAATTCCACCTGTCCTAGAAAGTAGATAGATAGACCCTTCCAAAAATCCATCTTGGAGAAAATTTTGGGAAGGGGAAGGCCTCAAACTTTGGCTGGGAAAAGGTGTTGCGCATCAGGCACAATTTGCTCAATTATGCTCAAAACTCAAAATTTTCGCCTAGTTTTCTCTCATTTTTACTTTTTATCTCTCATGGTTAAAATCATGATGTAAATTCATGTAAATTCATGTTCTTTGATGTCAAAATCATAAAAATTGACTCAAGGAGGTAGATACATCATGTATAGCTGGTTTTGAACTAAATGAATCAGTTTCCATAGTTCCTAGTTTAGATCTTGTTGAAACAACTCCTAGACTCATGGATTCAACCCCTAATGGCTAGCATGGGTGGTATGAGTCCCACTCTTGTACTTTCTTAGTCATTTGTCAAGTTTGGACTCTTGTGGATGTATTGAGCACTATTACATCACTTCTGGAGTTTGGCAAGGAAATAAACCAGGGTTTGCAGCATTTTGTGGGATTCTTGTGGTAATGTGAATTAGCATTGTGTTCTTCTTTTTAATTTAGTTGATTTATGTTTATGTGTGCTATCATATATCTCTTTCTACATAACTAAATGAATCAAGTTTGAAAGGTGGAATTCATTGGTTTTTCAGTGCTTTACCTTGGGGTTTATTTAGTTCTACATGTTTTCTATTGTTTGAAGAGGACTCATGACACTTGCATGCCCTCTCTAGCTTGTCACTAGTCTTTAGACTCACCATTACACTCCTTTCAAAGTGATAAAGCACTTGCCTACCTCGCCCCACATAAACCTCTGCAAATCTATGTTCATTTCCCGAACCTAAAGTTGCTTTCCTCATCTGATCCAGCAACCAATCATTAAAATCAATCAAATTCTTCTGAGAAAACATACCTAGCCTAAAATTAGTATTAATTTAAGTCATATCAAGCCTTATTTGCTATATTTTCTTTTAGATTGACAAGGAGAGAGCCCTCTCCTGACCAGGTAGGGCTAGCTACTAGGTTAAGTGTGGTTTGATGTTACCCTAGACTTGCCTTTCTCGGCCTGAGGTAATTTTAAGCACTAACATGACCGCTAGTACTTTGAGCTAAATGAAGGGGAATTCGATGTGAGGAGTGATAAATGAGGGGGATTACATCCTATAAGTCCTCTCCTCTGTCTACTTCGAGTTATTGCTGCAATTTTACCACCGAATCCTTGAATTTCACCTCAAAATCCATCAATAATATGCATTAAATACATTCTAGACCACATGGCATAATAACTAACTCAACTCACCCTATAAGCATGAATATAATCATAAAATAATACAATAATCTATGAGAATGGTTGATTTGACTAGGTTAGGAGGTAAAATGAGCTCATATAATTACCCATTTATGAGGCTCATCATCACTGCCCAACTGAAGATGTTTCTCATCCTCTTAGAAACCTAGTCAATCTCTTCACCTTTTATGGCCTTGGTGGCCTTCCTAGCATTCCAGGCTTCTGATGTGGTCTGCTCATGTTCTCCATAAAATCCCACCTTTTTGTTTATGTCCTTGCACTGATCTTCCTCTTCTTTTTCTCTTCTGCCTTCTAGCATGCCTAATATGAGTGGAGGACTTAGTTTGAGGCCAATCCAATTGATCTTCAGCCTTTACATGGAGCGCTTCTACATTTGAACTCTTTTCAATGTCTTGTTCAGCCTCATGGGGGAATGGTATTCCCTGATTTTCAAGCTATGGGGTAGGGTGTTCCATCTTCTCATGCATGCATGCACATAGTCATCCCCAAGTAGCCTACACATATCTTCAAAGTGTGCAGTGGCTTGTCCGTGATTGGATAGGTATTTAGGGGAAATCTAAGGGTCATTGGAAAGCAGGTTATGTGTGTTGATGAATGCCATAGGATCTGATGGATCTGCTCTTATCATCAATGGTTCATCCTACTCTTTTGTTAACAATATTCTCATTTCTGCAGCACTCAATTCTTCATGGTTCATCCATGAGGCCATGGCCACTAATTGTAGATCACCTAGCTTTGCATTGGGGTCCCACACATTCAGGTTTCTGAGGGCCATGTTGTGTAGATGTAACTCTGCCATATTTTCTTTGTCCTTGGACATGCTTTGGTCACACAAATACATGAACTACTTGTAGTCTTGGAAAGGCATTATGTCTCTTTATGCCAAAGTCTTTATTTGGAATTGAAGCCATTGGTCCTTTAGATAGAGGCCATAATATCTGGCCGGTGTTTTGCATTGTAATGCTTCCATGGATAAGTTGGCCATGTATGCCAACTAAGTCTCCTTCTCTTGCAAATGCCTCCTTAGTAATTCATTCTCATTCTCAAGGTGGCTTCTTGTAATGGCTTCTCTATTTCTGAGACCACTCAACTCGCTGCCCTTTTCCCTAATTTTTTTTCCATGTGGCCAATATCCTCAAATTCTTTGGACTTGGCTATCTGCATCCACCTATGTGTTCTCACCCTCTCTTTTCCCAATTCGAAAAATAGTGGAATTGCAAATTTCCATGGGATTATTTTGTCTCTGTCAAGTATTCTGTAATGGGAATCAAGATTAGGCTGGGGGTTAGGTTCTTTTAGCTCTTGTTCTCCTCTTTCATCTTTGTCTATCCTCCTATATTTTCTTCAAGTTTTTGTGTCTCCTGTAGGACTATTTTAGCCTCCTATAGGTCTAGTTTGTCATCCTGTAGAATTATCTTTCCCTTCCATGTAGAAGATCTTGGAGTCCCCCTTTCATAGGTTATGGGTGTCTTGGAAGGAGATTCTTTCCCCTTGGCAGATGGTGAATCTTCAATGATAATGGGAGTCTTTGATGAGGGCTGAGGTTTTGCTATTTTAATTTTGGTACTCTTCCTTGCCTTGAAATACATGGATGTTTTTCTTTTCCTCTTTTGATTCTTCTTGACTAGTGTGTTGAGGGCAGTGAGGGCAGTTGTTGCTTCTCTTTCCCAAGTTTTAGGGGACTCTTCTCTTTGCTCTACCCTCTCTGCCTCCTCTTCTCCTTCTTCTGTTTATTTTTCTTCCTCCTGCTCTATCCCTTCAACTCTCTCCTCCTCTATTTCTTTTGTTTCATCCTCCCTCTCTTGCTCTGTTATGCCATCATTGGATTCATCTTCTCCTCCTTTTTGTTCTCCCTTTTCATTGACAGGAGGACTGACATCATAGGTTAATACCTTTATGTCATCGTCAACTTTCATATTTCTTAAAACTTCCCATGCTATAGGGAGTGTAATGGTATGGAGGGCTTCTTCTACTAGGATCTTGATTAGACCATGGTGATCTAGATATTGTGAATTTCCTAATTGTACCTTAGTGTTGGAGTCAATGAGGGACTGAAGGAGAAAGTAAGGGATACTAAGCTTTTGATGTGCTGGGATATCCATGCCATATCTCAATTCTTGGAGGATTCTGAAATGATATCCATAAACAATGTTGTGCCTCCCCTCACAAGAAATTTAATTGATCACTTGGTATCTAACCTCATCCCAGGAATATGGTATATTAGCCCTCCTAATTCCATTTTTTCCTTCAACAGTGGTTTCATTCTCTTGGAAAAATTTCCTCTTGGTAGCCTGACCAATTGGTTTATCATTTTTACTCGAGGGCAGCCGAAGAGGAAGGGTAGTGAACCTACTGATGAATTCATGGGTTACTTCAATGGAGAGGCCTCTAATGGTTATAGTAGCATGAGTTCTTCTGTGAGAGACCAACGAGGGAGAAAAATCATGGGCAATTTCATCATCAAACCCTCTAAACTTATCAAAGAAATTCATCTAGTTTTCCCTTGTAAATATTTTCACCACTTGAGGATGTGCATGGAGTCTAGTGGAGTTAGTTGGTTATTTTCTCATAAAACCCCCTATCATACCACCTATACTTCTTTTGAAAAACCAAATATGGAAGTGGAGACAAATAATTTTGACTGAAATAGAAAAACAAAGGAGACTGTGTTTTGAAGAAAAACAATTTTTTTAACTTATTTCTACCCTATCAAAGACTCATTTCACCTTCAATTTGAGACCAATTATTTCACATTTTAATATTGAACAGAGGGAATTTATGAACCCTCCCTCTTTAGACTGAAATTTGTGCAAAAAATCGCATTTTCTCCCTTCAAAGTGACTCACTGCCCCTCCTATAGAAGCACCTTGTCCCTCCTGTAGATTTCCTGTAAGTGCTCTTGTAAAAAAATGCCAAGAGAAGAAATATCGTGGAAATCGATCGAGGATGGTGGATACGAGTTTTTGGGGGCATACGAAGACTGTTGTGTGGTTGAGTTATGAGGAGAAACTAAAGAAAAGGTGGTGAGAATGTGCAGCGATGAGTGCTCATTACTTTTTATGGCTATTTTCGGTTATGAGTGCTGAGCTAGCAAGGTGTACGTTTCCTTGATTAGGACTGTTGGTCCCCACCTACTTGATCATCATGACCCCCCTCATAATCATCCCCTCATGACTATGCCAGAGTTAACTCTTCCACCCACTACCTGTCCTTCACATCTTTTGCTTGAGTTGATTGTGTGCACATGTGGGTGACATATTAGTTAAGTGGAGTCAACTAAATGAAGGTGGCCAAGTTAACTGGCCACCTTTCCCTCTTTCGATCTCAACCATCTAATTACCTTCATATGATTCCTAATTAAAAAAATGCAGGTAGAGGAGTGATTTAGCTACTTACCTATGATCTAAGTGTATTTTTTGCCATCGACTGTGAGGTGTTGTGGCTTTCTCTACTGCATGCCTTCATTTTCCTTCATGCATGTTGTCTCTACTTGCTGATGTGTTGTTCTATTTTTTTTTTCAGGTTTTTCCTTTGCTAGAGCTAAGCTGCATGTGCCTCTCCAACCTACATATGCACTCTCTCTTGCTGCTAGTGCTGGACTTCTATGGGATCAGCTGCTACAGAAATTCCTACAGGAGCTCCTGTAGTTGCTTCTCCCCTTGAAACTTCAGCCATTTCCCTATGCTTGGAGATCAATAATAATGCCAGAGGTGGAGATGAATGATAGAGGGATGGTAGGTAAGCTTCAGGTAAAGTTGATGGTGCCTTTTCCTCATTTTATTTTTGTTTTTTTTCAAAATTGAAAAAATTGTTTTCTTGTGTTTTTTCTTGGGAAGGAAAAAGAAATAAGTATGCTTGGAGTGTGATGCAGGCTTGGAAATGATGGTGAGGAGGTTTGAAGATGGTTAGAGGGATGATAAGTTCCTCATGAATCTTTCCTTTTCCCTCAAACTACCTCCTGTAGACACTCTTGGCCCTCTATAATTCCTACAGGAGCCTCCTATAGAAAACACAGTTTTGAAAGAAGAGGTACAGTGGGGTGAAAGACATGCCAAGAATGATGTTGGAAGGCATGGAGAAGATGGGATGGATGATAGTATGAATGTCAAGGTCCCCTTGGAACCTTCTTATGCTCCTTGTAGTCCTCCTACAAACCTGCAATGCAATACAAATTCATTTTTCTTTCTCTCTTTTTATTTTTGAAAACAACTAGGGTGCCTCAGAGAGATTTTCACCTTAATTGCCTATCCTCAGCACCTCCAAGGGAGGTTTTCACCTATGGATCTTATTATTTTCTCTCTTTTTTTTTCGACATCACTAGGCTACCTCAGAAGAGGATTTCAACCCAATGATGGGACTCAAGCACCTCATGAAGGTTTTCACTTGAGTCCTTATTTTTCTCTTTTCTTCAGTGAGTGGGTGAAGTGGAAGCTAAGACATGCTCAACTACCATCAATTTTTTATTCAAATCTTGAATAAAATCTCTCTTGGAGAGGGGTTTTTTTTAGACTTTCAGCCGATGTCCATTGACAAGCATGGGAATGACTTCATCATCAATGGTTCTGATCAGAACTGAACCATTGTCATTGAATTTCTCCACAATGTACGGTCCCATCCATCTTGTTCTTAGCTTGCCTTTGAAATCCTTGTATCTTGAGTCATATAGTACTACCTAATCTCCCTCTTGTAATTTCTTCTCCTTGATATTTATTTCATGCCATACCTTTCTCTGAAGTTGAACTACCTTTGTATGGAGAAGGGCTTGCAATCTGTATGCATCCAATCCATTGAGATGAAGTAATCTCTCCTTCTATACATGGTTTAGGTCTAGGTCCAGCCGAGCTGCCATCCTTAGGGTATTGAATTCAAACTCTATTGACAGCAAGGCCTTTTTCTCATAGACCAGTTCATAGGGTGTGAGCCTGGTGGTGGTCTTCCATGTTGTGTTGTAGGCCCAAGTGGCCTCAGCTAATCTATCCCCCTAGTATTTTTTGTTGCTACTCACTATCTTGGTTAGGATCCCTTCCAATGATCTGTTAGTGGCCTCCACCTACCCATTGGATTGTGGATGGTAGCGGGTAGAAGTCCTGTGATTTATCTTATGATGTGTGAGTAGGTCTTAAATCAAGTTGGAAGTGAATTGTCTGCCTTGGTCTGTGACCAACTCTCTCAGATACCCAAACTTGTAGAATATGTTTTCTCTCAAAAACTTAGCTACTTTTTCCTATGTTGTTGCTTTGATTGCTTTTTTCTCCACCCACTTTGTCAAGTAGTTAGTGCACACAATGATGTAGTGGTTTTTATTTGAAGGGGGTTTGATAGGCCCCACAAGTTCCATACCCCACTTCTCAAATGGCTCAAAGGTCATTTGAGGTTGCATGGACATTTCATCCTTTGGAGTGGGTTTCCCCATCCTCTGACACCGATCACACTAACTTGTGTATCTCCTCACATCTTGATTAAGAGTGGGTCAGTAGTAGCGTGCTTGCAATATCTTGAAGGCCATTCTTTTTGCTACAAAATGACCTCCACAAGGCCTATCATGACAAGTCAGGAGGATGTCAAAGAGTTCCTCCTCCCTAACACATCTTCTCAACATCTGATATTGGCCATGTTTGAAGATATTGCCTCCAATCCAAGAGAAAGGGGAACTTTTCCTTACTATCTTGCTCTTCTCTTTTGAGGATAGGTGTGGTGGGAAGTATGTTGAAACAAAGTAGTTTGCTATATCAGTAAACAATGGAGAGAGTACTGATATAGGAAATAGGTGTTCATTTGGCATTTGGTCATCCACCGTTCCTTCTTCACCTGCGGGCAAATTTAGTCTAGACAAAAAGTCAACAACAACATTCTCTTTACCAGGCTTATCATTAATGGTCAGATCAAACTACTGCAGTAAAAGAAACCATCTAATAATGCGAGCATTTACACTCGTTTGTTCATTAAATATCTAATTGCAGCATGATCAATGTGCACAAAGGCTTCATAGCATGTGATATAATGTTTGAATTTGTTTAAGGAATGCATGATAGCTAGGAGCTCCTTCTCGATCATTGTATATTTTAACTCCACCTTTGACAAGTTTTTGATTATAAAGTATATGCCATAAGGTAAACTTTCATCAATTTGTCCTAAGGTTGCTTCTATTGTTCTGTTTTAGGCATCTGTGTGAATGTGAAAGGGTAGGGCCCAGTTTGGGCCTTTCAGAATTGGGGCAGTCACTGGCTTGCTCTTCAAGGTATCTAGGGCTTCTTGACAGTTTTCCAACCATATGAACTCAACATCTTTGTCTAGGAGGCCAAACAAAGGAAGGGATAACTTGCTGAAGTCTTTAATGAATCTCGTGTGATATCCAACTAAGCCTAGGAAACTTCTGACATCTCTCACCTTTTGAGGATGTGGGACAATTTGAATGATGGCAATTTTGTTGGGGTCCACCTTCAGTCCTTGTGTAGATATTGCTTGGCCTAGCACAGTCCCTTTAGTCATAAAAAAATCACATTTTTCCAGACTGAGGGACAGGTTCATCTTAATAAACTTATCTAGAAATTTTCCTAGGTTAGATAAAGCTTCCTGAAAGTTAGAGCCATAAGGAGTAAAGTCATCCATGTATATTTCTACTGCATCATGGACCAGCTCATAAAATATACTCAATACTGCTCATTGGAAAGGGACTGGATCATTGTACAAACCAAAAGGAAGGACCCGGTATGTAAAGGTACCCCAAGGACAAGTGAAAGTGGTCTTATCTTGGTCTTCCACACTGATTTGAATCTGATTGTACCCACTAAACCCATCTAGGAAGGAGAAAAACATTTTCCCTGCCATACTATCTCACACTTGATCTATGAAAGGTAAAGGAGAATGGTCCTTTTTAATGGCTTTCCTCATATCTCGATAGTTGACACAAATTATCCACTTACCATTTTTCTTTGGGACTAGCACCAAAGGAGAGACCCATTCACTGTCAGAGATGGGATAGATGAATCCTCCACCAAGCAATTTCTGTAGTTCTTCGTTAACAATATCTTTAAGTGTTGGGTTCATCTTCCTTTGAGGCTACTTGACTGGCTTGCAATCTTCCTTGATGTATATATGATGAGCACATAATGAAGGGTGCACTCCCTTCATCTCCTTATAAATCCAGGCAAAGGAATCTACATGTTTTTTCAGTATGCTCCATAACTCCTTCTCCTGCGAAGTGGATAGGGATGGATTGATTTTCAATGTTCTTCCTAGGTTGAAATCTATATTTTTAACATGGAGAGAAGTGGGGTTGGCCACACATATATAAGTTGAGGGGTTGTTTTGGGTTTCTCTTACTATTCCTTCTAACGGTGATACATTGGGAGGTGGATTATGAATCAAATTTCAATCATATCATCCTCATCTTACGGTTCCCCCCCATGGCGATTCCTAATGTACAAAGTGGTGCATAATAGACTTCATCATCATACTTCTCCTCCAACTAGAGAGGTAGATCATGTTCTAGCAAGGGTTGGGCAGGACGATATAGGTTAATTGCTTGGATATGTGCCCGTTATTTATGGTCGTGTTCCCATCTTGGTAGCTGATGTAGGCATCGACTATAGCTAACCAGGGTCTTCCCAAAATGATAGGATAACTAGTGAGCTTTTCCTTTTGCTGGAGAACTAAGAAATCAATAGGGTACTCCCAAGAATCAATGGAGACCATCAAATATTCCACAATCCCCTCAGGGGACACTGTGCAGTGGTCTACTAGCTGCAACACTTTCGTGGTCTTCCTCAAGGAGACATGGAGGTTAAGTTGGAGCATTTTGTCCTTTGCCATCACATTAATGGTGGTTCCCAGATCAATCAAGGTATGCAAAACCTTTGTGCCATTGATGTGGACATCAACTATTGGGCTTCTAGGGTCCAGATATTTTGGGCAGATTGCCTACCCCAACATCAGGTTAGACAATTGTCCTATGACATTGATGGTTGGGGCATCTCTCTTACACCTTCCTAGATGCCTAAAGAACTTCTCTATGATCAACCTATTGTAGATAGGCACATCTTTTATGGCTTCAAGAAATGGTATCTTCACACATAAATGTTTCATTTCTCCCAGGAGTTCAGTCTCTTCTAGGGTAGGCTATATTTTCATGGATAGTCTCTCAAAAAACGGTGGATTTGCTTTAGGTTTTCTTTCCTTTTTATCCTCCTAAAACTCCCTGGGTGGAGGCTAGCTATCTGGGAGAACTTTCCTGGATGGAAAGTTAATTTCTTGAATCTCCACAACATAAGTTAGGCATGATGGTTCCCCACTATATACTTATTGAGCCTGTCTGTTTCTCATGTTAAGATTTGGTTGGGCAAGCATTTGGGGATGCCTTGGTGGAGCAGAAGGTAACAGTTGTGGTTGGGTAGGTGGTGGAGGCAGAAGAGGGGGAAGGGAATTGTATTGGGGCGTCCACCCCCGATAAGATGCATTCCACTGAGGTTGCGGTTGAGCATAGGATTGAAATGCATGGGTGGTTTGTTGGGCATAATATTGAGATGTGAAGGACCAAGGACGAGGCATGGAATAGGAAGGATGAGTAGGGGGCCCTAATAAGGTATGGAGGTGACTTCATTGGGGTTGTAGTATGCCTGAGATGTCCCTTGCATACCCTGCTAGTATGGTCTAGGTCCATGCCACCTCCTTTGGTTTATGTAATAGATCTATTCAGTGACTTCTTCAGCCCCTTGGTGTACAACTTTAAGTCTGGGCAAGGAAGGGCACTTATCTGTAGAGTGAGCTTCTTCACAGACTCAACAAACGTCTATAGAGTTCAATGGACATTCATTCCTAGGATGCCTCCTAGTGCATCTAGGGTGAAAAATGGCTAAAACCCTCTCTGCTTCCTCTTTTTTTCTTTTGATATGTAAGGTATCCATTTGCATGTCAAGAGTTTGTAGCATCTCACTCTTGAAGTCTTCCAGCATGTTTCCAATTTCATGTTTAATGGATGAATTGGAAGAAGAGGTATTGGCTACGGGTTGACTCCCCCTACCTTTCTTTCTAGCAGTTCTAGAATGGTTTCTAAAAACAATCTTTATGTACCCATAGGATAGTTGGTAAATCTCTCCCCCGACTAGTAGATGAAGGGTGCCTAAAAGGTCTTCCTAAATTCCCCTCAGTAGGACCAACTTCAGAGACTCAGGGTTAAGTGTACACCCGACCCTTTTGTAACTGAGCTGGAACCTTTCTTCATAGTCTTCTAGGGACTCATCACGTCCCATGGTCATTCAAAAGATTTCTTCTTTAGTATCCTTTGGCCTATAATAGTCTCGATACTTGCTGTTAAAGGCCCACTGCATCTGATCCCATGTTGTGATGCTATTGCCAGGTAATCCTATGAACTAGCGTAGTGTTGCGTCCTTGAGAGTAGAAGGGAACAATTTTAATTTTTGCTCATCTTCTACATAGTCATAAGTTCGATAGATAATAGAAAACTCGAACAAAAAAGTGTCGGGATATTTTGTAGTTAGACCATGGAAGTGAGGTAGGGTTGAAGGAATTATATTCTTCATTTTCCTGTCCCCATTGGTCTCCCGAATGGGGAAGGCACCATCTATTATTTCCCCATTTCCCCTAGCATTTCTATTTTCATCCATTTGCTCTAGAGGAATGTTTTCTTCTTCTTCTTCTCCTATAAGTGCTTCAAATGTTTCTAGCTGTTTACCTAAGGGTTCTTCTTGATTACAGGCACCGAAGAAGAGAGAAGGATGGTTGTGTGAAGTAGTGGGGGTGTTGGGAAATTTTTTTTCCTACGTTATCTCTACTCCTACGAGGCATGAAAGGAAATATTTTGGTTGGGTTTTTGTTTCTTTTTCCCCACACTGAAAGTACTTGTAGAAACTGGAATTTTGATTGAACAAAACAAATTGCAACTAGCTAAAATGAACTTGCTGAATGGAAATTTGTAGAATTGAAAAGGAAAGCAAGGAAATGAAAAATTGAAAGAAAAGAAATGACTAGTATACTTTTGTTGAAAACAACTATTAGCAGAATATTTCAATAGGAAATAGAAGGCATAAATAATTACAGAATACTCTAACGCTTCCCTAGAAATGATGCCAGAAAGTGGTGAGCACCAGTATTGCAGCAAGAATGATGCAACTCCTAGGCTTCCATATTTACTCTTATCAACCCGGTAGTTCATAACAAACTTGGAAGCGTCGATGCTATATGCACAAGTACTAGTTCGCATTACAAGTTGTCACTTGGTCAACTGACGTGACATCACTAGGAGCTCAAGCCAACTTCTATAGATTTTAGAAGAAGCTATATGTGTCATGAAAGGCAAGAAATATTACTCTACAGATGCTACTCTAATTGTAGAAAGGAGAAAGATTGGAATGTAAAGAAAAACCTAGTAAACCCTAATTAATAAGCTAATTCTACTTTTGCCAAAAACATTATGAGAATCATGAAATAAATGTCATTACCTACTCAAGAAGTAAACAACATCTAACTATGCTATTTCTGGAAGTAAATAAGCAAAAAAAACATATCTTTGGATTTTTGTGTGTTTCTATGTGAATTTAACATGCATATAATTTATTGTGTGTGAGTGTGGCAGCAAACAGGTGGTGTTAGAGGGCAGCTTTGGAGTTTTCAAGGATGTAGAATGGTGTGGATGGGTCCTAGGAGGTCTTAGGTGGCTTTCTGGAGGCTTTTCACATACTTAGCCTTCGAAAGAAAGCCTACAGAAGAAACTACAGGAGGAATATATGGAAACTACAGGAGGCCTACAGGAGGAGGCCGAGAGTAATTTTCAATTTTATGAGGGTGTTAGAGTGGGTGGAAAAGGTTAATGAAGGCTAGAATGAGGTGTGAGGTAACCTAAGGTCTACAATGAATCACTAGGAGAGATAAATATGATTGGGTTTGCTCAAGGACAAAAGAAGAAGTTGTATGAAAAATGAAGGAAACTAGGGCGTAATTGAGGTGAGATTTAGGAGACCTATAGGGGATGGATCAGATGGAGGGTATGATTACTGGTAAGCTGGACTACTGCTGGAAGAGATCTGCTACATAGAAACTAAGAGTCAACCAATAAAATCTAGCAACAAATGAAATGATTGCATCCTAGGAAAAAGAGAGTTTTGCATTAAAATGGCCTAAACTATGATGTATGGAAGGAAATGCTAGGAAATATGTAAGAAAGGAAAGCATGGAACACAACTATTGCAAATCAATAAGTGAACATGATAAAGAGGATCTAAAGAAAATAAAAACTGGACTATCAATCTACTAGAGAGTTTCAAGCACTTAAAGTCCTAGGAATGAGGAAAATCTGTGTTTTTGGGGCAACAAGAGAGTATTTCCCTCAAATCATGGCCCTAGAGGGAGGAAGAGAGGCCAAAGAACTATTTCTATCCTTTTGAATCTTTTCTGGTCACTACCTAACCTGCTAGAGAAAGAATAAATGGAAGCAAGCTACTAAATCATCAAAATCAACCTATTCTTAACCATAAGAGAAATACATGTAATAGAAAATTAATCTACAAATTGAAGTAAAGCATACAAATAAAAGAAAGAGAAGATTGGTTTCCTATATTGGGCCCTAACCCAAGAGCTTCAGCCCTCTGAGGTAACACATTGCTAGCTCAAAAAGGATCCCATCTTCATTATAAAAAAAATAGCAAGATTACATAAAACTGTCGCAAAATAGGAAGCTCGAAATTTGAGCAGAGTTTACACAAGAAAAAAAATCTGACCCTAGTGAGTCCCTGGGACTCTCTAGTTATACATCTGAATCTACCAATATCTTCCTTAAAATCAGGAAGGCTTGGCTCCCAAAACTCCAGATAACTATCAATCATCTTCCACTTGCTCAGCTACCTTCTAGTGCATGATTCAGCTGCTAGTACTCTGAGCTGAATGAAGGGGAATTCAAAGTGAGGAGTAATAAATGAGGAGGATTCCATCCTATAAGTCCTCTCCTCTATCTACTTCAAGTTATTGCTACAATTTGACCACTGTATCCTTGACTTTGACCTTGAAATCCATCAATAATCTGCATTAAATACATGTTAGACCACATGGCATAATAACTAACTCAACTCACCCTATAAGCATAAATATAATTAGAAAATCATACAATAAGATAAGAGAATGGTTGATTTGACTAAGTAAGGGGGTAAATGAGCCCATATAATTACCCATTTATGAGGCTTATCACAATGTATCAAGACCAAATATGGAGTGATCCTGGGATCTTATCTCCCTCCTATTATGTTTACTCAAACACCTTTGCATGATAAACCAATGAGGAAGTAAATATCATATTTGATCCCCAATCATGAACACACCCTTATGTTCATCCCATTATTCAATAATCCAACTAAGGAGGTCCTCCTAGCCTTTCATCAGGTTAAGTCTTCCATATTTTAATAAACTGAATCTTCACAAAGTTGTTAAAATCTCCAGATCACTTAGCATTTGAAGTTTGTTTGGTATCATGGGTTCATCCGACCACAGACTCATGATACTCACTCCTAACCTACATAAAAGCACACATAAATCAGTCTTTCAGCTACTAAAAATCATGAAAAATCAAGTTGTGGGTTTCTAGAGTGCACCTAACATCGTTAACATTAGCCCCCAAGGCCCACAGGTCATGATAAAGCACCCCTGTGGAATAGGCAAAGTGTTTAATACTCCCCATGAAGCCTGAAATATAGCATTAGCTGTGTTACCACCTAAATCTGCCTTAGGCTAAAAGAAGGAAAAATTCAGGGTAACATTAAACCATGCTCAGTCTGGTAGCTAGCCCTACCATAACAAGAGAGGGCTCTCTCCGAGTCACACTCAGTGAATAGATAAATGAAAAGGATTGAGATGACTTTCAAATGAACTATTTATCTTATGCTAGTAAGTGATAATGAAAATAAGGAGTGATTTTTATGAATGACTATGTTTTTGGGATGATATGGGACCACTAGACCTTAATGAACAAAGAACTTAACATAAAGGCACAGATTATTTCGTGAGGCAAGGTAGGCGGAAAGCATAGCAATTTTTAGTTTTAAGATATGGCGGAATGGAGAGATTGATTAAGAAGGTGAAAAGGGCATGGACAACATGAATCCTTTTCAATAGAAGAATGAACACTGTACATGAAATTTTCCCACAAGTAGAGAAATAAAATTGAATTCTACCTAATCTCACTTGAAAAATTTCACCAGAAATTAATATGAAATGAACTATGAAACATAACAAGATGCATATGAAACATAAGAGACACACTTGCTAAACTCACAACCACATGAATCTCATGAAACAGAGCCACTGCCTTTCATTAATTCTCTCTAAAATATACAGTGCAGAAACAAAGTTTCTTTCCCACAGTCCCCCAGAAGTTAGAAGCCAACCCACCAATTTCTTTGCAAATGGTTTGCATACAATATATAGAATGTGCCATGAAGAGATAGAACGCGCAAGGGTTGGGGAGTTGCAAAGAAGGTGGAGAGAAAAACATCAGCTACAGGTGAAGCACCAAAAGCATGACAAATGGCTTGGGTGACCCTTTTCCTTGCTTTGCCACTTGTATAACTGACCATATGGAGTGAAAATATTTATAAAACTGTCGCGCTCCTCCTCCTGTGTGTCACCCTCTTTTCCAGGTGCCTTTTGGAGGCCTTCCTAGTGTCAAAATTGAGTGCAGGATAGCTTGTTGGAAAGCCTGATCTATCTACCTTCCAACCCCACCAGAATGTTTCAATTTGGAGTTTATTTGCAATATCAAAAATCAAATCTCCCAAGACTAGTCGAACTGTGCCAAATGAGTCTGCTTCAAGGAAGAGTGTTGTTGCGGTCAACTTTTGAATGCCTTACTCAACCCCAAATTGAGCACATGATAGTTCATTGGAAATTTATTTGTGTCGGTTTTCCAACCCGACCATAAGTTTTCAATTTGGAGTTCATTTTCCCTGTCAAAAATCAAATCTCCCAAGACTAGTCAAAATGTGCCAAATGAGGCTGCCTCAAGGCAGAGTGATGTTACAGTCAACTTTTGAATGCCTTTCTCAACCCCAAATTAAGTGCATGATAGCTCATTGGAAAGATACTTGTCTCTAGTTATCATTTGGATCATCGAGCAAGTCATTTGGCAAACCCAGTTAGGAGAAAACGTGATTTTCCCGAGGTTGCTCCAGAGGTGCATCAATTCTCCCGAGGCAATTGTATTTTTGACATTTCTTCAAAACAATGACACCTGTGTAAAACGTGAAGGAGGTTTTTATTCCTTGTTCCATTGTGGAAAAAGATTCTCTCATTTTTTCCAAATTCATCTTTCCTTGCTCATAAACATCATTTGAGTGAGGCCTACCCCGATGTGGGGAACAAGAGATTTGTCGAAATGAAGTGAAATGAAGAGGATAGGGAGCTTTTAAATTCTGAGGAAATTTTGGGAAGTATGGAGGGATGTTAGGAAGTAGGGGAAAGTGGAATCTTAGAAATTGAGTGAGGGGAAGGGGTCCAAAAAGGCAAAACACAGGCCCAACCATAGAAAATTGCCAGGTTGTAGCAAGAAACTAGGGTTTGTGTGAAAATGAGGAATTTGGGGGATCTCAGTGATGGGAAGTGTTCGATAAGTTATTTTAAGAATAGGGGAAGGTGTATGAACATAAGAATACAATATTTTCTGATGATTTGACCATCCAAGAGAAATTAGCTTCAAAACCCTAGGAGAGGGAAATGAACCTTGCCATAGGCGCAACTAAAACATGAAGAAGGTGTGAAATGACCCAATGGAACTTGACATGATCACGAAAACCCTTTGAATGATGATATACTCAACTGAATAGTGACATCGAATTTCATTTGGACAACTTTGACAAGGGTAAAATAAAACCCCAAACCTAATGCCTAGTGACCAAATTTTGCTTGAAGACTCACTGAAATGACAAAATTTGACCTTAACACCTTAAAATTACTTGTGTAAGAGCATGTTTGATCACTGGAGGAAGACTGCAAAGACTGAAACTAACATTGGCTCCAATGGGGGATGGTATCTCCTTGGAGGTGCCAAGAACATCAGATTTCTAGAAGAGCTAGACAGTGCCTTTTGTCCATTGGGCTATGGAGTCCATTATTCCGACAAACCAACATGACTCAATTTATTGGATGAAACTTTACTCAATGAAAACTGACATGACTAAAAAAACTTGACTCTAACAAACTAACTCAAAACACTAAGAACTGAACTTAAAACTTAAAGCTTGGTGGTATTGCATGACCACTTGCATTTCTTACAAGACTATACATTATCAAACCATATCAAACTGTCAATGCAACCAATCAAGAAGATGGCTGCTTGACTGATTCTTCTGATCAGATCTTCTGGTCAACAATTGATACTGGTAACTGGGCATCCAAAAACATAATTGGCCATGATCTCCTTCCACACTGAATACTACAATAATGACCTTCACTGCTAACTGTAACAAATTTGCCATTGGATCATGAAAAACATGAAGATTTACCTCCTGCTGATGGAACAAGATGTCTTTTTCTTTTGATTCTGATCTTCCTTCATAATGTACTTCAGAAGAAGTATGTTCTTGGTCCTCAAAAAATTCTGAACAAGCAGATGAGCGGATTTCCTCTTCAAAGAACACTTCAAAACATGAAACATATGAGGAAGAATCTGAAATGGAATCCATAATGGTCTGGTCGGCTATAGTCTAAATATATTTCTGATCATCTTGACATGATATGATAGCCAGATTCTCATTACATTCATCACATTCATCAATCATGAGAAAAGCAACTTCGGATGATTCTTGAAACCCAACACTAACATTTTTATCATCTACCATAAATTCATCCAGAGAAAGATTTTCACTTACTTGACTATAGATCTCATCTTGTTGTTTATGAATTGACTAGATTACCTCTTCATGAAGGCTTTGTTATGATGACATGAGAACATTTGGACCCAAAACTTTGTCTTCTTCTATGGATCAATCTGAAACGACGCTTTTTATTTCATCACTTTCAGCCATATGGAACTCTACAACCTGATGATCTATTTCATGTAATTCATGTTGACTGTCAAGATGCAAAATTTCTTCATTTTCCACCGTACAAAGATTTTGATTCTGCTGCAAAGTTTCTTGAGCATCTTGACGGGACTCCTCTAGTTTCTCTTCATGTTGCTGAAATGGATTCTCGTACAAGGCTTCCATGATCTGATCATCCATAAAATTATCATCCTCATAGTATTTTTCAAGGCTTTGAATAAAAGTAGAAGCATGTTTGCAACAGTCATGAACTAGATTTAATGATGGATAAGAGTCTTTATATCTTTCAATGAACAGGGCATGAAAATCCTTTATACAGTAAATACAAGCAGCGGGAAAATTTTCATACCAAGATTGGGCTTCACCTTCTAGAGTGGTGTTGAGCCTCAATCCTGCACTTCTTTATACATCCTCTCAGCCTCCTTTTCCTATTCATTTCCTTCTTTTGCCACTCATTCCCTCCATCAAATTTATCAAATCATTGTATTTTAGGAGTTTTTACATGGTTTTCTAATTATGCTAATGACTGTGTTGTTGGTTTATAATTTTGGTTCAAAGTGCTGCGTTTCCGCAGCTCACACAGGGTTTCCACAGCTGATCTCAGTTTCCGCAGCCAACCCCGGATTCTATAGCTATTTTATTAAACGATATGTTCCATGTGTCCTCTGGGAAGAAGATCCACATGGGCAAGTTCGTGGAACCAAGGACATGGTGTGTGTCCTTCCAGCTCACCCAAACCGGTCATGAAAACCTGTGGTCAACGAGGAGGCAACTACGGTCAACAGAACTCATTGGCGGTGGCACGGCTCTGCGTGTTCTGTTTTAGAGCACGTGAAGAACAGGTGGAATCTTCCTCAGCCACGAAGACAGTGGGAAACATGAATCCAACAGCAGATTGAATGCCCACAACGACTGTTGCCTAAATCTGAGGACGCAGCAAGATGACGTGTTTTTACACAGTTGCTTGAATAGCTTAGTTTTCATTAAGTTATTTTGCTTTCCTCTGTTATAAATAAAGCGTCTTTGAACGCTGGATAGTTAGCTGCTGATATGTAATTTTGAACTCCCCACTGTACTTTCTGTTTTGATGCATAATATATGAGAAGATTTTTTTCCATTTGAGTGTGTAACTTATCATTGAGCCGGTTGGAGTAGGCAGAGGGCCCCTGTTTACTGAAGGCCTGTATAGTACTCTTTAATTTCCTGCATTTCTTTTTCTCATTTTATTTATAATAGTTGTACAGAATGCCTTTGATTGCTGTGTTTTGATCATGTACAATAGCTGTATATA
>APFE030202730.1:0-13555 GCA_000404065.3 Pinus taeda
TAATATGATTTTTTTAATATTTTTTTTTGTTTTGTTTTTTCTTTCATTTTGTCTAATCAATTCTAAGATAAATTCTGAGGCTTTGTATTGAAATTTAAGGTGTTGTTGAGTTCAATGCAATGGCTTTCACTGACTTCCAATGATATCTAGAGTCTACGAGATATTTTTTTCTTAAAATTATGCAAATCTCGAATGCATTCCAGCTGATTTCTTTAGCAATGGAATTTAAAGGATACAAACCAAAATATATTGAAATCATTATACACATATTAATGTTTATCTAACCTCATTATTCATGAAATTTACCCTTTGAATGAGTGTCAGATAGGAAAGACACCTTCCACATTATTTGGAAGAGAATGGTATTAAAATATAAAAATATATGTTTGATGATTATTGACCAATTAATAAATATATACCCAATGGGAAAGGTAATAATTTTCTAAGAAGGAGATAATTTTTCAACAGTACACATTCTTTAGGATAGGTAACACCTACATCACCTCCTATTGCAACTCTTCTACTAAAAATGTTCATATTTTTATTATATATGTGCAATGATAAATTCCTTAGTTCTCCTTGTGACCAAAAGAAGCCATGAAGGTGAAATACACTTGGACATGTCATAAAATAACTTTAGTGAAATAAAAGAAGCATCCATTGTTTCCTTCACTAAATTGTAATATAGTTACATTTATGCATCCTAAATTATATTTCATCATTTCAAAGAAAAATTATCATGAAATGTACACACCCTTCACATTGATTATTTTCATTAGTACTATGTCATGAACGCTTGAAACATGCAAATGTTAAATGACCCACAACTTTATTCCTTGTTAGTTATTCCCAATATAACATTTTTATTCAAAAATGTTTCATATTATTCTTCTCTTTTACTGACTTAATTCTTTTATATATTTTCCACAACTGCACCATGTTTTTTATTTCTTCTCGAAGGGTTCTATCTAGTAGCAAAAATTTCAAGGATGGAAATTTATTTTAAAGCTTGTAAACCTTGTCTAACATTAGTACTCCCTAATATGCATGATGTAAAATTTTTAATGATAGTTTCGTAAAGATATTCAGAGTTCTATTGAATTTTAAGTTAAAATAATTTTAAAGTTTAAACCTTGAGCAAATAAATAAAAAAAATGTCAAAATTGACAAGTATTTTTTATTTTTTATTCTGAAAAACCATGGAATATTAACCCACTCTAAATATTATGCCCAAAAAATTTCTCTACTACTTGGAAAATTATCGGGCTTATTTACATTGGAACATTGTTTATTATACCAAGATCTCTAGACTATCCGTAAATATTATCTCATTTTTTGCTCTACTTAGTCTTGCCCTTTCGTCTTCAAGGGCGATTTAATTCCCAAAGAATGTGAACTCAATAGGATTCTTTTGTTATACCTAACTACTTTAAGCATTAAATATGTTAATTAAGGACCCTACTAAATATATGTGGGATTTACCATTTCCTTACTTGTATGGGTCTATAACTATGCATGATCATTTCTAACTTCTTCTTTATCTCCTATTATTGTTGGGAAAATTTTCTTCTTGTTCACATTCACTAGCAATCTAAGAAATATATTGTTCCTTGTTCCCATTTTCTAGCAATGCCACTTTTTTCATGTAGAAAAGTTGGAAATATATATTTTAATTTGTGCGGTCCTATGAATTTTCATTATGCTATAAAAATAAATGTACGAAGAATTATGTTGACGATTACATTGGAATGTGCTGGTTGTACTTATTGAAAAGTAAATCTCAATCTTTCAAAAATTTTAAGGATTTTCATGTATGGATTTGATATGAGGCATAATCACATATTGGCTATGTTCATACTATTAATGGAAGATAACGTACTCGAATGAATATGAAAAATATATTTGCAAGCATGGCATTCAACATCAGATCATAGTTCCTTACAATTCTCAACAAAACTATGTAGTTGAAAGAATGAACATTACTATATGGAATATAGTTTGCTCAATGAGGATTTTCAAAAGTAGAACATTGATGTTTTGGGATGATGTGATTCTATCTGAAATATATGTGAAAATGTTATGTCCATCTCACACTGATGCAGGAGCATCCAGCTCCCAATGATGAATCAGATAGAGCCCGAACAGGTTCACGAGCAGGACACCAAAGTTGTCGGATCTTGCTGGAAATATTTTTTTCTTTTATTGTTAATTTTATTTTTACAGGTCAGAGGTAGTTAGGAGATTTACTTTCCACCTCTTTACACTTAAGTTTGTTAATTAGTTTTATTGTTAAGAGAAGGCTAGTTTAGGTGAGTTAAGACAACGACAATCGGTTGCTTTTAAAAGTCTTTTAATTATCTGAACAATTGTATTTTAAGAGAACAGAATACATAATTGTTTTTGTAACAGACAAACAAACTGAAAGCCGTAACTGCAAGAGGCTATAAAAGTAACATAGTGATGAAAAAGAAGGTTCCTTTTTGTCTTAGAAAAAAAGATTGAATAAAAACTAAGCAGAGCATTCAAGTACCTACAGAAACTGTCCATCTTCCTTTCTGTTATTTTCTTTCTAATTTATTGAAAAGTCTTCCACATATGGGTATCATATTTTTGTTACTGTAAATTAAATTGCAACCAGGAGTAGAAAAGAAGAAAAGTTCGAAAGCCTTGCCGGCCAGCAAACAGAGTCACGACTCAGAGAACGTGGCCACAGTTCAACAAACAATATACCAATCAAAGACTAAGAGAAATACAAAGCAGTGACAGAGCATCATCAGAAATCAAATGTACAGGTACACAAAGTAAAATCTCTTCTCTTATATTTCATTCAACACAGTCATATTACAGTCCATATAATATCATGCAGTTTAAAAAGGAATAGAGAAAACCAGACCCTTAAGGGTTACATACAGTCTTACAGTCAAAACTACTACAGCATTTACAAACAGAAGAGTCGTTGTCGAAACCGGAGTCGTGTACATCCAACACCCTGAACCGGGAATGAAGGGACAAAACCCTCGTTAGGGTTAGACATCAGACAACCAGGCGAAGAAACCCTCGTAAGGGTTGAACCGGAAAATAGAACTAAACCAAGAGAGCCGCAGCACAGGTGGAAAAGATCTCACAAAACAACACACAGGCAAAAACCTAGCAACCCAATCGACTTGTTATCTAACAGAAACTACCCATAAGCAGAGGTTCCAGGCCTACCCAATATCACTTTTAGATGGTCAACTGTAACTGAAGATCGAACCGTGCGTCCTCCAGGTTCCGAAGGGATACCTGTAACCAAACAAAACCGCATCTGTTAGGTTCATGAAGCACAGGGTATGAAACCCTCGAACCGAATCTTAAACAAACTGTAAAGACAAACGAGTGTAGGGTATAATAATTTACCTGGAAGCCGTGTGCGGGAAAGCCACCAAACCAGAACCAGAGACACCATAGGCAACTGAACGAGCGAAGGAGAAAACGGATTAGAGTTTATACGACGAAGAACCAGAGATTGAAATCAGGGACAAGGTATCTTACTTGAGTGAAAAGTCTTCCACGCATGCCATCGACCTGCTCAGACAGCGAAGCAGCAACATTTTCCGAAACCAAGAGTTGGATATCCAAGATACAGAGAAGAACGTGCGACAGAGGCATACATTTCATACACAAAGAATGAACAGACATCGAATCAGGACCAGGAGCGAAACCCTTGATTGAATCCCCGTAAAACGAAACTGTAACAGACAGCATATGCCTAACTCCCCCTAAATAGCTGAACAGACGACAGACAGAACTTACCAGAGTAACCCACGCCATTAACAGAGCCAGAGGAACATCAATCTTTCAGCATTGAACCACAGGACAGAAAACATAACCATTCCACAGGCCAGAGCATTTAGCAGAGCTCCAGAAACCCTCCAGGTGTAAAGACTAAAGACCGAAGTATCGCGAAGGCGAGGTTAGGGTTAGTTTATGTATCAATACCGAGGCAAGGACGGAGCCATTACTGCGAACCATTAATTCCTCAGCTACCGAGTGCAGGCGCGGGAAAAATATCAGCGTGTAATCAGACACGTATACATATAGGTGGAGGTATAAAAGTGCTAAAGTCCGCCAGCGTGGGCTGGGACCCATCAGAGTGGTATCAGAGCAGTTAAGCTGAAGAGATCTGAGAGAAATGGAAGTAGGCAGACGAGGACGAGGCAGAGGTGCCCGAAGGATGGCAGATGAGGCATTGAGGGAAGAACTTAGAATTCTTACTGCTCGATTAGAAGCAGTAGAGGCAGGCAGACGGAGAGATCCGGAATTAGGGGACGTGAGTGATGAAGAAGTGGAAGCACCAGCAGGAGGAGATGAAGGTGACACACCTGAAGTAAGACTGTTGAAGTCTGTGCTATTGTCAAATAGTAAACCAAAACCAGATTTACCGACTTATGATGGCAGTTTAGCGATTGATGTAGTTTTAGATTGGATCAGCGAGATGGATAAGTACTTTGAATGCGAAGAAATTAGTGAAGACCGTAGGGTCAAGTTTGCAGCAACGAAGTTGACGGGACACGCCACACTGTGGTGGGACAGTGTCCAGAATGAGAGGAAAAGGCTGGACAAGCCTCCGATAAAGACCTGGGCAAGGATGGTCGCTAAATTGAAGGGCAGATTTCTGCCAAGAGATTACCAGATTTCGTTGCATAGACAAGCTCAGAACTTAAGACAAAGGGGTCTGACGGTAAAGGAATATACAGAGGAATTTTACCGAGTAAATTTACGAGCAGGATATACAAAGGACACAACAAAGAGAACAACCAGATATGTGAATGGGCTGAGAATGGAAATTTTAGATGAGATAAGTATTTTGTCTCCCAACAATACAGAGGAGGCATACCAGAGTGCAGTGAAAGCAGAAGAAAAGCTTAACCGAAGACAAAACGCCCGGAGAGGACGTGGGTCTAACAGAGGAAGAGGCCAGTCCTATGGTAGGGGCCGAACTGCTAGCAACAATGAGGAAGCCAACAGTTCAAAGACTTCGGGAACAACAGAGAGAGGAGATGGAATGAGGGGTGGCAGATCATTCCACCGTGGTAGAGGAACCGGTCGCGGAAGGGGAATCGGATACCAGTGTTATAGATGCCACAAGTGGGGGCACCGCTCTTTTGAGTGCCCAGAGACGGATACTACTGGACAGAGAGGCGCCTATATGGCACAACCGGAGGAGGCAGCAGCACCTCCACAAGAGGCATAAAATGCCCCAGAAACAGGGGAAGCTCTAGTATTGCATAAGGTGTTGGTGAAGCCAATTGCTGAAAGTGTTGAACAGATGCAACGGAAGGCTCTGTTCAGAACAGTTTGTAAAGCACAAGGTAAGTGCTGCAAAATGATAATTGATAGCGGAAGTACTAACAATCTGGTGTCAGTTGAGATGGTTGAAAAGTTGGGGTTGAAACGTCTGAAACACCCCACTCCGTATCGAGTGTCGTGGTTACAGAAAGGACACCAGTTACTGGTGGATGAACAGAGTGAAGTGGAATTCCAGATTGGGCGTTATAAGGACAGAATTGTTTGCGACATTATGCCAATGGACGTGTGCCACATTTTATTGGGCAGACCTTGGCAATATGACAGGAAAGTGATACATGATGGGATGCTGAATTGTTATAAGTTTGAGAAAGATGGGATTAAACATACCCTTGTACCTATCAAAGAGGAGAAAGAAGCGGTTGAAGGAAGTGAACCAAAGGCGTTACTGGTGAACGGAAAAGAATTTTTGAAACAGGTTGAAAATAGTGAGATGAATTTTGTTGTAGTAAGGAGAGCTAGGACAGTTGTGTTGCACACAGAAATCGCAGATTTGACTGTAGAAATACAGCAAATGTTAGAGGACTTTGCAGATATAGTAGTAGATGACTTGCCGGATAAGCTACCTCCCAAAGGAGCATTAGCCACCATATTGATTTCATACCAGGGGCTAGCTTACCGAATAAGGCAGCTTATAGAATGAGTCCTAAAGATAACGAAGAAATTAAAAAGCAGGTGCAGGAGCTATTGGATAAGGGGTTAATCAGAGAGAGTTTGAGCCCATGTGTTGTACCGACAGTTCTCGCCCCCAAAAAGGGAGGAGAGTGGCGGATGTGTACTGATTCCAGAGCCATCAACAAAATCACCATACGGTACAGGTTTCCCTTACCACGCATGGATGATATGATGGACTATTTGAGTGGGGCGGCTTATTTCTCCAAGATAGATTTGAAAAGTGGATACCATGAAATACGGATACGTGAGGGAGATGAATGGAAAACAACCTTTAAAACGAATGAAGGCTTATATGAATGGCTGGTTATGCCGTTCGGTTTAAGCAACACTCCCAACACTTTTATGCGACTCATGAATGAGATGCTCAAGGAATATATAGGAAAGTTTGTAATTGTTTATTTGGATGGCATACTGATTTTTAGTAAAACACGTGAAGAACACCTCTGGCATGTACGAAGAGTGCTTGAAAAACTACAGCAGAATAAATTATTGATTAATCTGAAGAAGTGTACATTTTTGCAGAAGGAGCTGATTTATCTAGGGTTCGTGATAGCAGAGAATGAATTGAAGATGGATCCAGAGAAAGTGACAGCAATCGTGAATTGGCAGTCACCCAAGAATTTGTTCGAGGTAAGGAGTTTTCATGGACTAGCAAGTTTCTACAGAAAATTTATTAGAGATTTTAGCAGGATCTGTGCTCCTATGTTGGAGACCATCAAAAAGGCCAGCCAGCCTTTTCGATGGACAAAAGCGGCAGAAAAGAGCTTTCAGTTACTGAAGAAGAAAATAACGGAGAGACCAATCCTTAGGCTACCGGACTTTCAAAAACTGTTTCAGGTACGTTGTGATGCAAGTGGGACAGCAATTGGGGCTGTGCTCAGCCAAGATGACAGACCCGTGGTGTTTTTCAGTGAAAAACTGAATGAAAGTAGACAGAAGTACTCCTCCTACGATAAGGAATTTTACGCAGTAGTACAGGCATTAAGAAATTGGAGGCATTACTTGCTGGGAAACGAGTTCGTAGATAATTCTGCATTACAGTATGTAATGCAGCAGCATAAGCTTAATCATAAGCAAGCTAAATGGGTGGAGTATCTACAAAGTTTTAATTTTATGCTGAAACATATCAGCGGGCAAGCGAACAAGGTAGCTGACGCATTGAGTAGGAAAGCTTTGTTACTACAGGAAAGCACAGTGCAGGTTTTGGGATTCGAACATTTGCGGGATCTATATAATACAGACCCAGATTTTAGAGAGGCTTACAAAGCATGCCAAAATCCTTTAATAAGAGGAAACAGTCCTTGGGTGGACTATAATAGACAAGAGAAATTACTTTTCAAGGGAGGACAATTGTGTATCCCCAGCTGTTCAATGAGGGAAAATATCATTCGAGAAAAACACAGTGGGGGATTGGCTGGACATTTTGGGATTGACAAGACTTTGGAACAGCTTAGTCACTTTTACTTTTGGCCGAAAATGAGATGGGACGTGCAACGTTTTGTGACTAAGTGCAAGGTGTGTCAACTGGCAAAAGGACACAGCCAGAACACAGGACTGTACACGCCATTACCTATTCCAGGCAGGCCTTGGGATTTTGTGAGTTTATATTTTGTATTGGGATTGCCTAAGACACAGAAAGGATACGATTCGGTAATGGTGGTGGTAGACCGTTTCTCAAAAATTGCACATTTTGTACCTTGTCGGAAAACCAATGATGCTACTTATGTGGCTCACTTGTTTTTCAATGAGATTGTCTGATTACATGGTTTACCCACAACCATCCTATCAGACAGGGATGTAAAGTTCACTGGACATTTCTGGCGAACCTTATGGAAGAAAATGAATACCCAACTAAGCTACAGTTCTGCTTACCATCCGCAGACAGATGGCCAAACAGAAGTTGTGAACAGAAGTCTAGGAAATCTGTTACGCAGCTTGGTCGGAGAAAATTCTAGAATGTGGGACCGAGTGCTGGCACAAGCAGAGTTTGCTTACAATGATTCACCGAATCGTAGCACTGGTCTTAGTCCTTTCCAGATTCTTTATGGAATGCACCCACGAGGAGTACATGAACTTCGAGATCTGGGTTTACAGGAACGACGGAGCGCGGATGGTGAAGATTTTGCAAATGCTATGCGAGATTTACATGAACAAGTCAAGGCAAAGTTACAGGATAGCAGCTTGAAGTATAAGGCACACGCAGATCTTAGGAGGTGAGAAGTCCATTTTGAGATAGGGGATGAAATTCTGGTACACTTACGCAAGGAGCGGTTTCCTAAAGGTACGTACAACAAATTAAAATTCAAGAAGATAGGACCTTGCAAAATCTTGTGGAAGTTTTCAGCGAATGCCTACGAAATCCAGCTACCACCTGGAATAGGCATATCGCCTATTTTCAATGTGGCAGATTTGTTTCCTTATCTAGGCGAACTATTGGAAGAAAAGATGGATGAATCAGGACAATCCACGTGGCACACCTAGGAAGACAGAGACAGTTGGAAGAAATAGATGCCTTATGTCCAACCCCCTGAGATCGAAGGCACCCTCGAAACTCAGGTAGTCAGACGTACTAGGCGGAAGAATTATTTTCAGTACCTGGTCAAGTGGAAGAACCGTCCAATAGAGGACAGCGCATGGCTTGACGCCAGACAGATTGAACGAACAGGGACAACAGTGGCAGAACTCATGAACAGGAGTCATGATCTTTTCTCACCCCGGGAGCCTGATGCAGGAGCATCCAGCTCCCAATGATGAAGCAGATAGACCCCGAACAGGTTCACGAGCAGGACACCAAAGTTGTCGGATCTTGCTGGAAATATTTTTTTCTTTTATTGTTAATTTTATTTTTACATGTCAGAGGTAGTTAGGAGATTTACTTTCCAGCTCTTTACACTTAAGTTTGATAATTAGTTTTATTGTTAAGAGAAGGCTAGTTTAGGTGAGTTAATAAAATGACAATCGGTTGCTTTTAAAAGTCTTTTAATTATCTGAACAGTTGTATTTTAAGAGAACAGAATACATAACTGTTTTTGTAACAAACAAACAAACTGAAAGTCGTAACTGCAAGAGGCTATAAAAGAAAAACAGTGACGAAAAACAAGGTTCCTTTTTGTCTTAGAAAAAAAGACTGAATAAAAACTAAGCAGAGCATTCAAGTACCTACAGAAACTGTCCATCTTCCTTTTTGTTATTTTCTTTCTAATTTATTGAAAAGTCTTCCACATATGGGTATCATATTTTTGTTACTGTAAATTAAATTGCAACCAGGAGTAGAAAAGAAGAAAAGTTCGAAAGCCTTGCCGGCCAACAAACAGAGTCACGACTCAGAGAATGCAGCAACAGTTCAACAAACAATATACCAATCAATGACTAAGAGAAATACAAAGCAGTGACAGAGCATCATCAGAAATCAAATGTACAGGTACACAAAGTAAAATCTCTTCTCTTATATTTCATTCAACACAGTCATATTACAGTCCATATAATATCATGCAGTTTAAAAAGGAATAGAGCGAACCAGACCCTTAAGGGTTACATACAGTCTTACAGTCAAAACTAGTACAGCATTTACAAACAGAAGAGTCGTTGTCGAAACCGGAGTCGTGTACATCCAACACCCTGAACCGGGAATGAAGGGACAAAACCCTCGTTAGGGTTAGACATCAGACAACCAGGCGAAGAAACCCTCGTAAGGGTTGAACCGGAAAATAGAACTAAACCAAGAGAACCGCAGCACAGGTGGAAAAGATCTCACAAAACAACACACAGGCAAAAACCCAGCAACCCAATCGACTTGTTATCTAACAGAAACTACCCATAAGCAAAGGTTCCAGGCCTACCCAATATCATTTTTAGATGGTCAACTATAACTGAAGATCGAACCGTGCGTCCTCCAGGTTCTGAAGGGATACCTGTAACTAAACAAAACCGCATCTGTTAGGTTCATGAAGCACAGGGTATGAAACCCTCGAACCGAATCTTAAACAAACTGTAAAGACAAACGAGTGTAGGGTATAATAATTTACCTGGAAGCCGTGTGCGGGAAAGCCACCAAACCAGAACCAGAGACACCATAGGCAACTGAACGAGCGAAGGAGAAAATGGATTAGAGTTTATACGACGGAGAACCAGAGATTGAAATCAGGGACAAGGTAGCTTACCTGAGTGAAAAGTCTTCCACGTATGCCATCGACCTTCTCGGACAGCGAAGCAGCAGCAGTTTCCGAAACCAAGAGTTGGATATCCAAGATACAGAGAAGAATGCGCGACAGAGGCATACATTTCATACACAAAGAATGAACAGACATCGGATCAGGACCAGGAGCGAAACCCTTGATTGAATCCCCATAAAACGAAACTGTAATAGACAGCATATGCCTAACTCCCCCTAAATAGCTGAACAGACGACAGACAGAACTTACCAGAGTAACCCACGCCATTAACAGAGCCAGAGGAACATCAATCTTTCAGCATTGAACCACAGGACAGAAAACGTAACCATTCCACAGGCCAGAGCATTTAGCAGAGCTCCAGAAACCCTCCAGGTGCAAAGACTAAAGACCGAAGTATCGTGAAGGCGAGGTTAGGGTTAGTTTATGTATCAATACCGAGGCAAGGACGGATCCATTACTGCGAACCATTAATTCCTTAGCTACCGAATACAGGCGCGGGAAAAATATCAGCGTGTAATCAGACATGTATACATACAGGTGGAGGTATAAAAGTGCTAAAGTCTGCCAGCGTGGGCTGGGACCCATCACACACTCTTAGAAAAGACTCCTTGTAAAATGTGGTATGGATGGAATCCTTCAACAAGCCATCACAAGGTCTTTGGTCCCTCTACATTCACTTGTGTTTGTTATAATATATCCATTCTTTCATATTCGGTATATTATTGTAATTCTTTACTTCTAACTTTTTCGTTGTGATGTATCATACGTTGGTTATGGTTCCCTCAAAGGATTTCAGCATAATTTCTATTTTTCTCAATGATTTCAAAATGAACTACCCTTCATACATGGAGTTCATTGCAATATTATACAAGATTTCGATATTTTTAACTCTATAATTAAACTGTAACTCGATTCTCATCTCGATATAATTTTTCTTTGTACAAGCATATATGTACAATACTAATGTTATTCCATTTAAAAGAAAGTATCAGATTGAAGGATGTCATCTATATTACTAAGGTTAGACTCTACTTATCTCAAAACCCTCTATAATGTTCCTTGCCTAATTAATTTAGAGTGATTCCAATCCAAACTAAGGAATTCCTTTCTTGTGTGTGTAGGTTAGTCTACGACTAACTTAGGTTATCTTGTGACATTGTTTTGGGGTAAAAATTTATGAAAGCTTCTCCGTCTACTCTTTTGCCTTCAAGTACTTATCCAACACTTCCTCTTTACAGGGTTTCCATGTCGGCTCTAATTTTCGCTTGATGTTGGCTGGAAGGAAATTTGATGTTTTTTAAGTGTAAATAAAATTCAAAACTACCTAGGGCTTTTCCGAAAAGGCCTGACACTCAAAAAAATGCATATATATCGATTTCAATTCAAGCGATTTACCCTCTCTTTGTTAGTGAGAATATTTAATTATGAGAAAATAGTTTTGGTTGTCTTATAGCCCCAACAATGTAAGTATTTATTTTTATTCATAAGAACAATTTATACAATATATTTACTTGTTACTGTGTGTAATGAAGTCATTCTATCAAAATTTTTCAATACTATAATATTTGTTCTATTTATATTCTATGAGGACACCTTAGATATTCGTGTGAGCTCTACATATTTTTTTTTTCATAATGATTGTAAATAAGTTACTATTACTATCATTTTCTTTGAAGAAGAGAATATGAAAATTAGGCAAGAGGTGTTTTGAACACTTGTCATGGGAGTTTGTGAAGCTTGTGCTTTAGGCCCTAGTAATACTTTATCCAAGGCTACTTGTTCCATGGCCAATTGATATGATTCTAGTCCTTTGCTCTATAGCAAGTTGAACTAGGTATACATTTATTTTTCTACAAGTTAAACTATGTGTAAACTTATTTTTCCTAAATCCAATAGTTCTTTTCTGTAGTAGCTTACAACAGACTATATGTTTACAGGTGAATAAGGGTTACTGTGTATGTTTATATATTTATCCATCGAAACAAGATTCTTTAATTTACTATATAATACCCGTTTGCATCTTTGCGCACATTCAAGTGTATTCTTTTTGTGCATGTTTATATATTTATCCATCCAAAAAAGCTTATTTAATTTATTATATAAGATCCTTTTGCATCTTTGCACACATTCAAGTGTATTCTTTTTTAGAATATAATTATCTAACATTTTCTTGTTGGAAATAAATTAAAGTCTATTTCATTCCTCTAACCAAGAACTATGTTTCCAATTAGTTCCACCAAAGCTCTATCTCCTACTTCCTAGGAGAACAAACAATAGTCATTTCCCAATTTACATTTCCTTGACCCTTAGCAACATATTCCTACTTTTGGGGTATGAGTACAATCATTCTTTCCCAATATACCATTATCTTTTATACAACCCATTTCATCTCCAACAATACATTTAAGTGAGTTTCGCCCATGACTTTTTTATTTTTAGTCATGTGTTTTCTTCTTCTTGGTCATAACTCATTCCATGTGAATTAGAAGTATAATATGACATGTAATACTTTAATAATTTTTCAAGAATAATAACACAAAAAGCCAAATTTTCTTTTATATTAATAAAAATTAATATTTACACTATCATATGTTACATTGCTTACCGACTTTGACTTGTTAGGGGCAATTGAATATTCAATTAAAAAGGTTCTAATATAAATTTACCAAGGGTTATTACAATTCACTTTTGTAATTAGAGGAAACATAAGCACCTTGAAAATGACATGATTGGCATGTTTAAAAAAGAAATTTGTATATCACTTGAATGAATTGTGTGTTTCCTTTGAAAATTAATTTATTAAATTAAACACAAATATAAATCAAAGTATAAAAAGTCAACTCCAGTTTTGTATTTTTGAAATATATCTTGATTAAAATATTTGTAAGCAAATTAAATTGAACGTAAGTGACTTAAAATAAAATATTTAACTTTTTCCTGGTTTTCTTCTAATGTTGTGATATTAAGTATGCGTAAAATCATGACAGAAAAAGGCAAAAAGAACACAACAAATAAAACCAAACTAAAAAATAAATAACACATTTTAAAATTCTATCATTATAAAGCATCAATTTCTAGCAAATTAATTTCTAAAGTACATAATTTCTTGCAAATTATGATAAATGTTTTGTGTTATATTTTTTGAAATCTATTGAGTAAGTGTGCTTCCAAAAAGTTTATCATCATAATCATTTGTGATATTATAGTTATTTTTATTATTGAAAGATATGTTAGTTAATAGATGTTATGATAATTTGTAGAAATAAATGGGATGTTATTAAATGGAATATCAATTCGCACATAAATTTGCACATAAAATAAGTTAATACCCAAATTCAACTCGTTTAAAGTGTATTGTTATA
>APFE030202740.1:2228-15973 GCA_000404065.3 Pinus taeda
TTACTCCTATGGTTACTGGTACATCTGTTATTGAAGTGGAATCTCAAAAATTACCTGAGGAAACTAGAGTTGAATCTAGTGAAATAGTAACCCAAGTTGTTCAACAACAAGTTTATTCTCAATCTAAATTTTTTCAACAAGAAATTACTTTTGAATATGAATCTATTCAACTAGAACTAGATCCTGAACCCATCATTGTTCAATTAGAAGTTACTTCTGAACCAGAAGTTGTTCACGAAGCCCAACTTGGCCTTGTTCTTTTACCAGAACATTTAGATCTTAAGGTGGAACAATCAGAAGTTGTTACCTTATCGGAAGAAGTTCAACCGGTAGATCCTCAAACATTTGTAACTGTCGACACCTCCTCTTTATCTCAGCAACAACCAGAAATATTTTATGGACTAGACGGTGAAATTCTTCCACCTACTTTGATTTCAATAGAAGAGGAACCTAAGGTGGAATCACCTAGAACTCCATTTCATTTTGGAACTGGACTTTATCTGTATCCTCATACTCCTCATTTCACTGCTCCTTTTGATCTTGATTACTTTCAGACACCTTTTGATTCGTTAGGAAACTTATTTGGACATTTGACTATGGCAGAGTCAACATCCCAGACCGTACCATCTGTTACAGCTACGGCAGAATATTTTGTTGCAACCTCTTCGATGTTTACTATGACACCTGAGTCACACTTGTATGGTGTTCTTTCCATCCCATCAGGTTACCAATCTTTATCGAGAACCCACTCAGGTGTTGCTTCTAACACTTGGTCTTTACCAATGTCCTCTACTAAAATTTTATCTAGTTCCTCATTTATGGGTACCGAACCATTGGACCCATCAAGTTCACATCAAGTTGGTTCATATGGTTACCATCCTTTGTATCCGCTTAACACTGGACTACACCCATACGGAGAACAATATGCATATTCTTCTTATCCTCCATATTCTGGGGGGAAACCATATGTCAGTATGTCGTCGTCTTTAGGTCAGCTAGGAATGGTTGTTTGTCAGTGTTGGCCAACCATGCCCGTGCAACCTAGGCTTGTGTATCCATCACAGCCTATGCAATATGTCTCATCCATACCTACAACGCTTGTTGTTACAACTGTGCCATAGTCACAAGCCTAGATTGTTGTATCACAACTTGTGCAAGCTGGCCCTTCAACCTCAGACCCCCAAGTTTCAAGTATTTAGATCCAATATTCTCAAGCAGTGTTGCAACAATCACTTGTGTATGGAGTCCAACAACTTAAAGTTAGTTTACCATTTACTAGAATGACACAAACTTACACTAGTTTAGTGCATTCACAACCTGGTGAAACTTACATTGGTGAGCAGCAACAATCGTAAAATCAGCAACCGTTGTACCAACAACAACAACAGTTGATTCAACAGCCTTGGCAGCCCCAATATCAACAACAACAATTCCAGCAATATGAACCTCAACATGGACTTGGACAACAAGCTCAAGATGGGTTTGGTCAGCAACAAGTTTATCCAAGCCCTAGTCAACAAGCCTATGCTAGGTTTGGACAACTACAAATTTACCCTAGTGCGCAAAAACAACAACCTTACACTGGGTTTGTTCAACAAACTTACCCATATCAAGGTTACCAATAGCAGATGCCTTATGCTAGTATGCAAAGGCCCATTTCCCAAGAAATTCCATCTTACCTTGGATATGCTCAACCTGACATTAATAGACAGTTGCCTTTCATTGTGACACTTGAGTTACTAGATCTAAATCGGCTCAGCAATGACCCAATTCTTTATGCACCTTGGTGGTCAGTGATTCCTCATAATTTAGCTTCCAATATTCTGAAATTCAATGGAAATATTGAAGAAGACCCATCCAACCTTGTCATGACTTTTCATTTGTGGTGTTCATCAAACACCTTGAATGATGATTATGTTAGACTTTTTCTTTTCTAGAGAATTCTTACTATTCCAGTTGCGAAATGGTACATCAAGTTACCACGAGCTTCTTTTGATAACTTCACTACCTTAGATACCACACATTTAACCCACTTCTAGTTACCCATAGGATATGAGACTGGAATGGAACTATTAACTAGCTTTAAACAGACTACTGCAACTCATATATCTGATCATATTCATGAATGGCATCATTGTCATCGCATGGTTAAAACTTATGTTCCTGATCAACTTTTGGCTAAGTGGTTTATAAAATCCTTTCTGCCATCTATCACTGAGGATGTGGCGAAAGGTGGATTTGTCACAGAAGAGTAAGTAATTGCTCTTGCCCAGTATTTGGATTTGATTTATACACAATCCGACACGTTCTATGACAAGATCTTGAATGCACCCCAACCAGCTTCCATTGTTACTCCTCCACCATCAAGTAAGGACTCTCATGCCAAAAATGGTGTGATTGATTCTTCGAGCACACAAATAGCAGGTAGACCATCTGGTCAAACACTTGCCATTACCAACCAAACTGCAAATGCACCTGATAACACTCTTACTTCTAAAATAAATGTTGTGTCATCTAATAAGGGTAAGAATGAAAAGCAACCAGGAGGTAAGAAAAAGGGGAAAAATAAGAAGAAACAAAATAACTCCCCTCAAGAGAAATCATCTGATTCCTCTTCTTTAGCAAGGAAACCTCGTTACCTGTGTTTTTTCTGTAACGATGAGCATTTTACGCGAGATTGTTTGTACGACTCCAAAATCTCAAAACTTTTGAATACTTCTAATACATCTATGGTATTGATTGATCCTTTTCCAAAACTGGAGACAAATATGGTTGCTACTAACCAAGCTTCCACTTCCCAAGTGCTTATGATATCCGCCTCTAAGCTGAAAGATGATGTTTTGGTGTCAACACAAAGTAAAGATTATGGAAATCAATAGTCTTTGATGAATAACCAAGTTGATCGACCTAACCCTTCGACTACAAGTTTGAATGATCCTATTCCACCACCTATTGCACCAGAGTTAACTGTAAAACTGCCTAAGGGAGTTATACACAAATCGACATTTAACCCTCGAGCTCAAGCTGCACAAAATTATAACATAGTAGAAGATTTGGCTCAGTCACCTTCTGCTATGTCTACGCTTGAGGTGTTACAAAATTGTCCCTCCCAAAAGCAAGCTTTGTGTTCAACAATTGGTGGAATCGATTCAACTGATTTCAATCTTGTGGTTTTCAACCATGCAGGTTATACACCACAGTTACCAGCACAAGTAGCATTTCGGATTCAAGTAAATTCTCTTAATAAACTTGTTCATCGAACTATTATTGATGAGGGGGCATATACTTGTATAATGTCTATGCGTTGCTGGAAAACACTTGGTTCATCGCCTTTGTCACTTTCACCAACAACATTAAAAGCTTTTGGTGGTCGCACATATACGCCTTATGGAATATTCAGTAATCTATAGATTGAACTAGGAGGCAAAATGGTAATTGTTGAAGTTGAGGTAGTTGGCGGACCCCTTGACTACAAGATTTTGCTCGGAAGACCGTGGGTTTATGCCATGGCTATTGTGGTTTCAACATACTTTCGTATGATTGCATTTCCTGATAAAGGTGGAATCACAGTTATCAACCAACTCGCCTTCTTCGCCTCTAATTCACAGGTTACTAGAAGCATTCCATTGGTACACGGACCCCCACTATCTCTCCAAAAAGTTGGTGTAGGTCTCTTTAAAGACTCTTCATTAATGGGTACTTTTCCACTACCATCACCATCAAATTTGGCGGAAGTGGAAAAAGTAGAGACTTGCAACATGATATCTTCCACTTCATCTGACTTAAGGAAGATTACCAATAGTTTTGAAGTTGATAGTAATTATGAAATCATGCTGCTAAGCCCTATTGATCTAGCATAGAAATCAATATTTCTGGCTTGCATGGCAAAACCCAAATCCATTTTCGTCAATTGTATATGTAGATTGTTCATTAGAATTAGGTGTTTCTTCCGATCCTTTTTCACGTATATACTCTATTGATGAAGGAATCATCCAGTCAATGATGATGGAAGGAGAACCATGGGAGGATTATCATCATCATTCCCATCTTCTAGATTACATCGAAGATTATTCAAATGAACTTAATCACCCTTTAGTTGTTGATTTCCTTCGAATTTTGTTTTCATAGATATAGTAGATTCCGAGCGAAACCTGTCAAATATTGAAGAGACCATTTATATTAATATTTTGACCAAACCGAACATTGTAGAAAATATTCATGTTGGAAAAGCTTGTTCTCCATTAGAACTTGATATTTACCATGCTCTCTTTCATGAATTTTGAGATATATTTTCCTGGCCATACAGGGAGATGCCATGCATAGACTCTAGTATAGTTGAACATGAAATCGAAATGTATCGTGATGTCAAACCAGTATGACAATACCTTTGACTTGTTCATCCAAAGAAGGTTGCTGCCATTAAGGCAGAAGTTGAAAAACTTTTTCATGTTGGTTTCATTTACCCTTTTCCTCTTACTGACTAGGTTCCCAATATCGTTCCTATAATGAAGAAACAAGGGACAATATGAGTGTGCATCGATTATAGGGATGTAAATCAGGCTTGTCCAAAAGACAACTATCCCACTCCCTTTATCGACCATATTATTGATGAATGTGTTGAATGTGAAATATTCTCATTTGTGGATGGATTTTCATTCTACAATCAAATCAATATCCGCGTAGAGGACCAATTAAAAACTACTTTTATTTGTCCATGGGCACATTCACTTATCAGAAACTCCCATTTGGTTTGAAGAACGCAGGGGAAACATTTAAGAGGGAAATGGATTATGCCTTCCATGACATCAAACATATTTTTCAACCTTACCTTAGCGATTTACCTACTCATTCACGAAAGCGGACTGATCACTTGCAACATTTGAGAGCTATATTTTTATAGTGCCGACACTATAAAATATGACTCAATCCACACAAATATGTGTTTTGTGTTGGTTCTGGCCATTTGCTTGGTTTCGTAGTATCTAAGGAGGGAATTCGACTCAATCCATTTAAGGTTCAAGCAATCCTTGATTTGCCTCCACCTTCAAATCTACTACAATTACAGAGACTCTAAGGGAAGGCTAACCTTATGAGGAGGTTCATTCCCAATTTAAGCTGAATTGGCTAAAGGAGTTACTCATTTATTGAAAAAGGGGATACCCTTCCGTTGGGATCATGTTGCGCAATCTTCCTTTGATTCTGTTAAATATACCTTAATTAGAGCCTCATTAATGTATTCCCTGAATTATCAAAATGACTACTTCTTGTATCTCGCCACTGTAGATACAACCATTGGAATGGTTTTAGTCCAAGAGGAAAATGGGGTTGAACATCTGATATATTATTTGAGTTGCAATCTCAATGATACAGAAACTAATTACTCTTATGTAAAAAAACTAGCTTTGGTAGTTGTTCAAGCTATACAGAGATTTCGTCACTATATCCTGCCTCAGAAGACCATTATCATTTCAGATTGCAACCATATGACACATATTTTGTCATGTCAATTTTTGGGGGGAAAATACTCAAAATGGATATTCATTTTGTAGGAGTTTAATTTGGCATTCATCAAGTCCAAATCAAAGAAATATCTAGTTTTTGCCAAGCTACTTTGCGACCTTCCCTCAACTTCTATCGACTCAACATCAGAACCATCAATTCTAGATAAGTCTATGTTCCTAATTTCGTCATCTGACACATGGTATGGAGATATACTGATTTATCTCCACACCAAAAAATTTCAGCTAGACACCTCTTGCTCACAACAACGACGTATCTAATACCAAGCCAAAGATTATCTGATCGTTGGAGACACTCTTTACCATCATGGTATTGATATGATTTTACGAAGGTGCGTCACTCATGAGGAAGCTAAGAAAGTTTTGAATGATTGTCATCTAGGTGCTTGTGGTGGACACTTATTTGGTTATGATACCACGCAGAGAAGTCTCCATGCTGATTACTTCTAGCCTAGTATATTCAAAGATTGCATAATTTCCATTAGAAGTTGTCATGCATGCCAGATCTATGATCGTAAAGGTAGATTACCACCTACACCATTGCATCCTGTTGTCGTTGTTGGAGTATTCACCAAATGGGGCATTCATTTCATGACATGTAACCCCACCTCGCCCGGGGGGCATGGGTACATTATAGTTGTTGTTGACTATTTTACCCAATGGGATAAGGCGATGCCAACATTAAACAACAGTGGCGAAATGAATACTCTTTTCTTTTTCAACCATGTTGTTGCTCCGTTCGGTGTACCGCAGGCTATATTTACAAATCATGGGTCTCATTTTTGCAATCACATGATGAGTGAGTTAACTACCAAGTTAGGACTTTTGCATGATAGTTCTTCTCCATATTACTTGAAAGCGAATGGACAAGTTGAGGCCATCAACAAAGTCCTAAAGAAAACACTTCAAAGAATGATAGGGGTTCATAAATGAAACTGCAATTTAATCTTGTACTCTGCCATGTGAGCATATCGAACCACGGTGAGAAATACAACTGGATTCACACCCTTTCAATTGGTGTATGGTCTAGAGGCAATCTTGCCAACACAATGCAAAATTTCATCTCTCAGACTCGCGATTGACCTGTTACCCGACACTTCTAAAGAATATGAGTGTTTCTTGGAACTTATCCATCTGGATGAAACCCATTGTGAAGCCACATTGGCTAACGAACTGCATAAGAAACGAATCAAGGCACAATATGATAGAAATGTCAAGCCTCGCCTTTTCCCATAAGGGGACTTGATCTTGCTTTACGATTAGGAAGCTGTTAAACTTGGAGCATGGAAATTTGAACCTATTTCTATGGGTCCTTATATTGTCAAGTGTGTTTTGGAAAAAGGAGCCTATGAGTTGGTGGACTATGATGGAATTCCATTGTCACAGCCACGAAATGGGTTGTATCTCAAACATTACTACATTTAATTGAGTGTAGTAAAAATCATTGTATATACGCTTTAATTGCATGTGTGTGTGTGTGTGTGTGTCTTTTAGATTTTTTATGTGGTTAAGTAATCTGCTTTTCATTTGTTGGAGATATCGAAACCTTCAGAACCATTTGTTGGTTATGTCGATGGTGCTAGTTGTAGTACACAGAACCTATCTTCTACAACATGGGCCATTTTCGCTCCAAGTAGTGAGTTAGTGAGTTTTTAAGGGATTTGTATTGGTCAATCGATGAAGAATATCACTGAGTATAATGCGTTGATCGAACTTCTCTCTGATGCCATTTCACTTGGCATCCACCGAACCATCATTAGGTTGGATTCACAACTCATTTTACTACAACTAACAAACATTTATACTATCCAAAATCCGAAAATTCTTCGTATGTTCCTTAGAGTTCATATTTTGGAGAGACATTTTAAGTACATTCAATATCAACATATTTCTAGAAGCTTTAATACATTAACCAAATCATTAGCAAACTATGTGTTAAATCGACATTTGCAACACATGTAAAAGTAAGATTTTCAATTCACATAATTAGTTGAATAGGATTGCATATAGCCATACATATAAAAAATCTACAAGTAAAATAGATAGATGTTTTAATTTTTTTTTCCAAAATTTGTGTCCAAGACACGTTTGGTCATCTGACCTAAAAACTCAAAATGCATGCAAAAATATCCTAAGTGGACCTAGTGATGCTCATGATAACAGGTCACAGCCTGAGCTATCATGCGCAAGAGCCGCATCTAACGGCCTGGAACACCAATAGTATGGCATTGCAGCCTCATAGGTAACTCCTCGATCCGAACATTCTGAATACCAAGGGTTAATCCCTCCACATGATCCTACAACTCTGCCAAGGTCTCGGCCAAATCCAAATCCTGGAGGACTGCTCTCCCAATGTTTCTCCTCACTGGCCCACCTGCCTCCTATTGCTACCTCATAGGTCGAATAGTACCCACATATGCATGCATGAGAATTATTTTAGTTTATTCTTGGAACATCAAAACACAAAAACATGTAGAAACTAAAAAAGAAAAAAACATTTTGGTAAAAAAGTTAACTATAGCACCCCATTGAGCGCCCACTGGTAAAATCAAATTTGGATCTCCATGAAAATCCATCCCAGAGTATGGATGCTCCTCAATAAAAATGTTTTGTTGATCGAGCCAATTGAATAATGTAGTGGAAAAGATGATTGTTGACTGACCCACATGTCTAGACATCAACTCGACCCACTGCTGCATCTGTGGATCTCTAGGACTAGCTACACCCAATATTACATGTTGTGGTTGCATCAATGAAATTATTTCTAAGGAAAAATCGATTAAGATCAAACCATAGCTAAAATTATTTGTCTTACCACTTTTTACCTTGGTCAATTGTTCTTTCAGTGAAGCAAGCACAACCTCACACTAGTTGAATACTTTTGGCTCAAGACACTCTAGTGCATATTGCATATAAGATCTATTCGCTAGATGAAGTGTCACACAGCCAGCCAATTTTGTGATAGTGAAAACAATAGTTCTCAAAAGCAAATCACTTACTTCCCTGATGTTTATTTTCCCATCCTTGCTAGGCTATGTACCTAGCCGACAAAACTATCGAATATAATCTCTCATTGATTCACCTCCATGGGAAAATCCTAAAAGTGAGATGGGGGCACCTCGCCTCGACAGTCTGGTAAGAAAGTAAACATCATCGATCGCAAAAGGGAACACTTTGTCCCCTATGTGAAAATCCTGATCTATCGGATCCCATACATGAACAAGGAACTGCAATAGTTCTATTTTTTGCCTCATTCCGGACAACCTAGAGTATTTGAGCAACCACAGTTTTTGAGGGCCTCCACTGTACCTGGATTATTTATGGAAATCAAGTCTTATTCTTCATGCTCTCATTCTCACCAAGTAATAGTCATTCTAATCCAATGAAAGCCTAATCAAACCATAAGCTTAATTAGGATCCTTTCCATGCAAAAAATAGGACAAATTTTGGAGCAAACAGGTGAAACAAATTTGGGAAACTCGCCCAGCACAGCCCAGGCAAGGAGACAGTGTGATGCAGAGTAGGAAACCTTCTATCTAGGTGCTCTTCAGTGTATTTTTCAACATGAAAGCTTGTGCTAATCCCAAGGTGAAAAAATCAAACCCAGAGGCCCAAAAAAACCCTAAAACATGCATGAAATAGTAAAGGAATGGCATAAAAATAAAGAGGAGGAGTAGATCTCCCACCTAGGCCGGACGGCTCAAGAAATCGTCCACATAATCTCTCACAATTAGTTGCTGAAGTTTGAGGTAAAAAACTAGCCCATAGCACAAAACTTAATGGTAATTATCAAATGATAAAAATGACATTGTAAAAACTTGTTTTATGTTTATTTCATGTTCATTAATTGAATAAACTTTAGTATTTACCTATTTTTACTCATGAAACAGGTACATTTAATCCATTTGGTGGTGTGTTGAGCAAGTTTTATAGCCGACTTATAGAATTTGATGTGCTCGATTGGAAATTGCATCTTTGACCATAGAACATACTTTTATCTCTTTTTCGAGCTTTGTTAACCATCGAAAAAGGAACCCCCTTGGAATCCTCTTTAATCTCTTTTTAGACTCTCTAAATATGAAAAGATTGCCTAGCGCTTTTCCTTTTCAGCTCGTTAACAGATTGTAGACGACATCTACTCAGTATAAGTTTAACCCTTTTTCGAGCTAAGATAGATTATTTATGAAAAAGGAATGCGTTGACTGAACATGGTCAATAGGTTCTCTCTTGTATTTTTTTACTCTTTTTCGGGCTTGAGAGACAAATCTATGAAAAATAACTTGTGGAGTTTTATGTTCATCCCTTTTCAAACTCTCTAAACATGAAAAGGACTGAGTTCGATAACTCGTTAAAACATCAAATAGCGACAAACTTGTCGATCATGACAAGACCAAGTTTCACCTTCACTAGACTCATTAAAACATCAAATAGCGATGGATTCATCTCAAGGGTGGAATTATAAAGCAAACATATGTTATCCTCCTCAAGCTTGATAAAAATAAAGAGGTACTGGTCAGCAATGACTGGGGAAAATGGAAAAAGGGGTAAACCACTTTTGGTAGCAGGTCGCTCTTGAAAATGACACTTTCACTTCATCATCGCGACTATTTGGGTTGGGTTGTTAGCTTGATGGTTATCATATCGTTGGTTTATCATACCATCCAGCACTTTTTTGGGGTCAGTGCTACCAATTCATTTCAGTGTCACCGACATGTTCAAGAGAACTCATTCAGTTAAAATTCATCCTTTGCAATACCATAAACCTTCATTTTCATGACCGCTATTCCTGAACCTTGTGTCGTCAGTCAAATTCCATCTCTAAAATCATTACACTCATTTCGGGTTGTTGATGTGGGATACATCAAGACCCTCCTGCAATGAGTCACTTCTTGTCCACATCAACTCATTATCTAAGAAGTTGACTTAGAAACACCCTTCCAGTTCCGTGAGGCTTGCATACATCAATGGCAAGTTTCTTACTTCTGGTGATAGGTTGAAATCAATGGCCTTCGACTGAAAGAATTTGTATGGTGTTTGAAATCAAATCATCGATTCACACCATGCAGAATGTATTGCAATACCTTGATGATCATTATCATTATCGGTGATTTCTCTCGTGTCTGTTAACATCTTACATCATTGGTTGGTAATCAAATGGTGTCTTCCCATGTTCGACTTTAGACGATATATTCAAATGGTTAGACTCATACTTGAGCGAACGATTGAATGAGATAGAAGACCCTGAATCTAGTTTCATCCATCCAGGCTGCAATTTCAGGAAATGTACCAAATCATCCGTACAATGGCTTTACATCGATGGTCATTCTGATCATGGGTTTGTATCTATAGACGACTATCTATGTACTTGTAATGAAAGTTTATATGCTGAGTATGGGTATGCCTTCCCTCAACGATTCATGAGAAAAAATAAAATTATCATTATATTGTATTTTAATCGAAGCAAGTCACCAACCACTTTGGAACATCCTCATGACATCGTAAAGCATTTCACTCAACATTACATTTTCGAATTCATGATTTAGGGGGAAATTGTTACAGATCCATTTGGGCACATCACTCCCATCATCTAGATTAGTGTTTTAGGGCCCATCAAACCCTAATTTCAGTTGCTACATGCCCTAAACAAGTCAACCTTTTGAATGCCTCCTTCCCAGACAATTTCATGGCCTAAAGGCATCATGAAATGACTTCTAGAGGGACCAACACAGTTAGGCCCATGCAAGGGTGTGTTGTAGAGTAGTTGAGTCCATGCCAGGGTGCTTTGAAGAGCACTTAGGCCCTTTTTGACCTACATTGGGTGAGTTTGAGCAAAATTCATATAGGGTTTGGGGAATATTCTTATCTTTTGAAGCCTTCTAGATGATTCCCACACTTATCATCTCCTATGAGCTCGAAGATGGATGAGGAATGAGTTAAGATACACCCTATCCTCTCATCCATTCATCCATTGAACTAATTCTAAGTATGGAAAGCCATTCAATACCTTCATTAATGACAAAACCTCCTCCATCTTCCTATAAATTGAGCACTCATCTAAGTGATCAAGGGGCTGGACTTTGATGACTATAAGGAGATAATTTTAGTTTGATAATTGAGACTATCATAAGTGTCATTATGTTGCCAGATTGTCATGCTTATGATGTGATGTGGATGGAACCAAAGCTGGAGGAGTGACTTCAAATGAGGCTTCATGGTTGTAATTCTTCCTTCTATTCAATAAAGTATTTGCACCTTTTTCCATATGCTTATCTTGATATGTGATGCTTATATGTGTGAATGTATCTTATTCCATTTACTTGTAATCAATAGATCTTTTACTTTGATCAGTTCTTTGTCTTTTGTTGATGTTCACAGGTACTTCTCAAGTGTGTTAAGTATGGGAAGGAGTGGCAGTATTGATACAAAGGAGACAAGAGGAAAGAGAAAGTACTAGTAGGTCCTCTCGTTATCTTTATCTTATATATTGTTTATAGAGAAAGGTTAAAGTGCTTTAAAATGTTGTTCTAGATATAGCTATTGTCTAGGGAATTAGTATTTATCCATAGATACCAAATTCTTCATAACAAGGAGGCATAAACAATGACTTCACATTCGTTGGGATCCTCTATTTTGTAGTGAAAAAAAATCTCTTCTCGTAGACATGTTGTACCATGGATGTGTTGAAATAACCTCACACTCACCTTGTATTTATACTAAACACAAGGGCTCCACAAAATCACACATATGGGCTTGACAACTATCACTAGGCCTCCTAACAACTAGGTCTACCTAAAATTTATGCCACCACACCTACACATAACCTTCAAAAATTTATAACTCTATTTCTACATGTCATATATTGATGATTTCAATTTCCTCCGGTTACTCTTAGAGAGCTCTATCATCTCTATCACTCACATGCCAAATTCCCACCATGGTTTTGGCCCCAACATCGATGGGTACAAAACCCAAAACTTGGGTTTCAAGCTCACAAGGCCACTTGTGAAGCTCTTTCCTCCAAACCCTTAATCATCTAGGCTTGGATTATCTCCAAAGCTAAAAATCTCAACACTCCCTGTTAGTGAGGGAGGTACTTACAACACTAGGAAGTCTCCACCAATATCATCTAGTGACACTAGCCCAGCTGTCGTCCATCACTGCAACATACACTAGAGAATGAATGCTGCAATCTTGGTAGTACCTCTGCCTCATCACATCTGAACTGGAAGATCCAAAACCTCCTTAGGGATGCTCCCTATGAGGGCTAGACTCCCTCTATGCCTACACAATCTCCACTGGCTCAATCCTACAAGTACTCATCGTCCTAGATCAAATATAGCTCATGAAAATCCCACCAATCTTGGATATGCAATATCATGATCTGATGAAGACTCTAGCTTGGCAACCTGAAGTCCATCACATGAAGCAATATCAATCATCGTGATATCATCCATGCTAAAGCAATCCTCGAGTTATCCCAACCATCCATGAAAAGTAATAGGAATTCCATGATCAATATATTTCCCTACAACAAATTATTGTTCACCAAGCTCACCACCAATTCACCAAAACTCCCAACCAATCTCGCTCCCAAGCCAGTCAATACCACATCTCCATTTCTTCAGCTGAACCCTCTTCTCCATGATCTAAACAACCACAACTCCCTCTAATTTTCTTTGGTGTTAACACTCTGAAACACTACCTCTAAAAGTGGCTCAGCCACACTTTAATACCATGTTGTTTTTTCCATGATCCTAGTGTCTAGGATAAAATCTTAAATCACCGATGTTACCAAACCAAGAATCAAAATGAAACTACTTTCCACAGAAAAATATAAACAATAGTAAATATACTAATGCACAAAATATACACATCTTTTTCTACAAATTATGTATAATAACCCAAATTTATTATATTAATCAAACTAAATAATACAATAGTTTAGGGCTCTCGTACTAGGGATAATAGCCCTCATATATCCACTAGTACAAGATGAAAATCCAAGCTTGGTGTTAGTCTATCAACAAACTATCTACCCTCAACAAGATACTCTAATCATCTGGCCTTAGCTCCTCTTGATTGTAGGTTTTAACCCCGTACAGAAATTACCTGCATACGAATTCTAAATCACATGAAAAATAAAAATGCGAGAGCATAACACATAAAACACATATACACAGAGATTTCCCACTAGATCCCAAAACCGGGACTACCAGCTTGATTTTT